>VZUI01048212.1:0-236984 GCA_013401135.1 Cettia cetti | reverse complement strand
TAGTTTTGTTTTGGTTTTTTTTGGTTTTTTTTTTTTTTTTTTTTTTTTTTTTTTTGGGGGGGGGGGGTGGTATTTACTGCAGGAAGATTCAAGTGTCTGTTCAATTCTTTATAGACTCCCTGTAACTACTGTAAATTGGCAGGAGGCAGCTTTTGATATTTGACTACTTCCTGGCAAGTTTTCTTCCTTTGTCGTTATAACACAAAGTGAGCTGTGCTAACTCCCAGTTACTCCTGCTAGCTTGCATACAGCTTACTAGTGGTGCTTTTCCACTTTTCAGATGGCTTTTAACATCAAGCCTTTATCCTAATTTCTAGCATAAAACTGTTTTTTTTTTCCCCCAGAAAAGTCAGTAGGGAGCATCAGTTAATGGCATACTACAGCACATAATTATTATTTTTATTTGCTAAGTTAGAAGGCAGATTTTATGAGGTGTTTAGACTACATTTAACCTGCAAAAATAATATCCTATAAACTCGTGAAAAGTAGCAAGGCCATTAATTTCGAGTTTTGGAGTCCTCTAGTTTAGTAAGCACAAACAGGTTTGTCACTTTGAATTAATACATGCCGATGTTTGAACTGTTTTAAAGTGGATGTACAGTTAAAATGTAGTCATTTAGTCTTTAGCATTTGATTATGTTTGTATCTTCTGTAATCTGTATCATTTATTATACATAAATATATATGTAATTTCAGACTGAAATACAGAAATCTGTGGTAAATAGTGTGAGAACATTGGAAATATCATTCCTTCAAGGAATAATTCAATGACATTTACAATGAAAATGAAAAAGAGATTATAGGCTATTTTGCAATGTAATAAATAGAAAGTAGTAAAAGGATGTCTTTAAAATAGAACAAGTACATCCTAGAATCAAAGATTAGTTTGGGTTGGAAGGGACCTTAAAGATCATCTCATTCCAACCCCCTGCAGGAGCAGGGACACCTTCCACTATCCCAGGTGGCTCCAAGCCCTGTCCTGGTTCTGAACACTTCCAGGGATGGGGCAGCCACAGCTTCTCTGGGGACCCTGTGCCAGGGCCTCACCTCCCTCACAGGGAAGAATTTCATCCTAACACCCAATCTAAACCTGCACTCTTTCAGTTTAAAGCAATTTCCTTTTGTCGTATCACTCCATGACAGTCCACAAGTCCCTCTCCAGCTTTCTTGGAGCCTCCTGAGGTATTGGGAGGTGCCCTAAGGTCTCACTGGAGGATTTTCTTCTCCAGGCTGAAGAGTCTCAAATCTTCCCCTGTCTCCATAGCAGAGATGCTGCAGCTCCCTGAGAATCCTTGTGGCTCCCTGTGGACCTGCTCCAACAGGTGCATGTCCTTGTCACTTGAGGAGAAGTTGCCAACAACGCATCCCAGGAACCTTCTGGGTTGGTTGTGCCCCTTCTGCTGTCCCCCCAAGGAGTATTGGGGTGCTCAGAGTCACCCACAAGGACCAGGGTATAAACATGGTGGGGTGCAACTAAATTGTGCTTGTGCTCAATAAAGATTGACCCACTACTGTTTTGAGGTTCCCATGATGTGTAATTCATCCTCTTATAGATAAACTGGGCATCTGAGATATTGACAGAGGGCAAAGGTAGAGTTAAGGGCTACAAACAGGGCTCTGTTTTGTTTAAAATGTAGCATTAGAAAATTACTTCTAAAACAGCTGGTAAAGTTGCTTGATTATGCCATTTTTTTTTTCCAGTTTACAAATGGTAATCGTAATTTAAAACTTACTTTAAAATCCAATTTATATTGAGATTTCTTGCCAGGGATGTGATAGAAAGCAGAGAGCAGAGCTGGTGTTTCTTTCTTCTCTAATAGCCTCTCTGTTGTCAGCTGATGTATTGTTTTAGTGATTTTTGTTTAAGCAGTTGTAAAAAAAAATCTGTCATAGGTAAGGCAGTCTTTGACAACATAACAGCTTGTGTGAGCTTGATTGCTAGTTGGCAAACTGGCAGGAAATAAAGGGTCACAATGAGTAGAAACAGACTCAGGTAAGGTTAGAAGGGGAACACGTTTGGAATTATAAACAGCATCAGCACCAGGGTGTGTTGAATCCAAATAGGTGATGGAAAACAGCTTGTCAGGGTAGGCTGTCAACAAGGTTATGGAGAAAGGGGATAATGGGCATGTGAAGAGCCCAGTGCTTGATGCTGTTAAGTCAGAAGCAGTGTTTTGAAGACACAAGAATGTATTTGTAGAGCTGAATAGAGCCCACATAACAACATGTGCTTACTTTGAAGATAAAAATACAGTGTGTGGCAGGAGCAAGAGCTAACAAGGTCCCATGATGTGTAAACAGAGGGATTAGGTATAAATCAGGAGAGATAATGTTGCTCTGCTGTAAAGACTGCAAGTGGAATATTGTGTCCCATGCTGGACTGGCAGATGAAAAAAAAACAACCCAAAAACCCTAAACAGACTATTTTGATTTCTGGAAGGGCAAAAATCTTATTTAAGGATTAGAATGTTTGTCTTATGAGAGAGGATTTGGCCAAGTCTACATGCTTGGCCTTTCAGGACATGAAGTGCAAGGAGTTGATTACAGTGGGTGAGTGCTTCCCAGAGCCCTGCTGCCACCTGGGAGGGAGCAACGTGCAAAATGCAGCAGGGCTGTGCTGTGAGCAGCTGGGATGGCCTTGTGTCCATTGTAAATTGATGGTGTGCATTAAAAGGGAGTTTCTCTTCAGCACACCGAGGATGCACCTTATTAATAGCAGCTGAAGTGACTGCAGCAGGCAGTGCTGGCATTTAAAGGCAAAAATATCATGTTGCTGTCTATTCCAGTGAGCTTTCAGCCAGCCCTCTAATAGAGAAATTTGGCTGAAGAAGGACCAATAACAAAACTATTGATTGACTTCAGTCTCTTTGAAGGGTCACATTTTCACTCAAAATGTATTACAGGTTATGACCTTTACAAAGTAGGTGTCTTTATTAAAAATGTCCTGGTAACATCGTGGGTTGACACAAAGATAACAAGATTGCTGCTGCGCAGTTGGGATGACAGATACTCTTTTTGTATGTGTCTGTTATCAAAGCACTATTTAATATCAGTAAGGACAAAATCTGTCTAAAATAAAGCTCCTCTCGTGGAGAAGGAAAGAAAAACTCATAGAGAAGAGAAAGAGTGCAGTAATTTATGTTTCCCTGCCCAATAACACAAAACTATTTTAAAAACCTGGCTGGTTGTGGGGGAAGTGCACAGGTGTATCTTCTTGCAAGGGCACAGACCACAAACAGCACAGCTTCTGGCAGCTGCTGTTCTAAACAGCCTAAAGCAGTTTAGGTGAAGTGCATGCTCCTGCCAGCAACTATTGATTGGAAACTTTGTGGGTTTGTCTTTTGGCACTAAAACTTTTATAGTAATGGTTCAACATTACCACTGTTAGTGCAGCAGTTCGCTATTGAATCTTCCCTTTTTTTTAGCTTACAGCACAAGAACACATATTTAGTAGAGCTTCTTTTTTAGTTTTCTGAAGTGTGGAGATGATTTTAGATGTAGAAAAATTATGTGGTTTTTTTTAATTTTGTTTTGTTTTGTAAGTCAGTGTTGGCTAGTTTTTAGAACCACAATGTTCCTGGGTTCTGTCATGTTTGAGCAAAACACAAGTTATGTTGTTCATGTCACTAGGAAGCAAGCACAGGCTATAAAATGTGCATGTCAATTTTATAAAATTTTATTTCAAATTGTTGAATAGGTGAAGTCAGTTCCAAATTTCCTTGCAGAAGTTCTTTATCTAGCTTCTCTCACTGTAAGGTTCTCAATATGGCCAAGATCCTTTGGCTGTCAGGAAATTTAGGTATTGGTTTGTAATTTTTTGTAGTGTGGGGCTGTGCTGTGAAAGAGCTTTGCTGCAAAAGTCCCAATATAATAAGCAGCCAAACACTAAATCCTGTAGTTTTCCTGTCCAAAAAGTACCAATTCTTTGTTTCCTGAAGCTTTACTAAAAACAATGATACTTTTTCTCGTTGTGAAAAGAAAAAAACAAAAAAAGAGCAAGGTATTGTTATCAATTTTAACAGGACTTCTGCTTCTATAACTCCAGTGTTTTGCAAACAACACTGAATATATTGTTTTCAATAATTATCTGAAATGATCTTGTGTTTATTTTAGATGAACTTGCAAATTCATCAGAAAACAGATTATCTTTGGAAGATCTCTTCAGAAAAGAGTTCGTAGTTCATAATCCAGAAGCCAAATGGATTAATGGTAAGTTTATAAGCTCTCACTTTATTTGAAACTAGGTAAAAAATTTAAGTATTCAATGATATTATCCAGTCACTGAGAAAAAAAAAAATCAGTTAAAATTTCAAACCCTCTTGAAATTGTCCAGTGTCCCAGTTTTCTTTGTTGCTCTGAATCATGTCTCTTTCATTAATTTTTGAAGTGGCTTTCTAATTTTAAAGCTCTGTCTAGTAGAAACCCACTAAAATTATCTATTCATGCTCCTGACTCTGAAGCAGTGATGAAGAATTGTGTTTAAGAACTGGTTCTTGGTTGTGGATTCGCAATAAGATTAACTCTATTAATATCTGAACTTTGGGATTTGAGAACTGATTCTCTTTGTATCTAGAAAAGACTTGAATATTCCAATGTACTTGTACATAGTCATTATCTGATTACTTCAAATTGTATTTAGTATTCTAATTTATTAAATGATTTGTGCATGGCATTCCTCCACAATTAAGCAGTTTTAATGTAAAAAACTGGGCAAGGCAAATCTGTTATGGGGTGTTCTGTGCAAGGCAGGAGTCTGGTGGCTCTGTGTGTAGATTCAGAATGACTTTTCACGGAAATAATGCTTCAATTATATCAGCTTGGGTGTTCAACCAAAACTAGAACTGCTTTACTTAGTAGGGAGCTGTGTGATTGAGTTATTGCTTTATGATAAACTCTGAAGAATGAAGCGGGTAGAATAAGGATAAGTGCATTTAAAAACAAAAGCATAAAAAGGAGAAAAGTATGGTCAATCTTTTTTTTTTTTTTTTCTTTAGGCTATGCTCTGGTGTAATTTGTTACCCATTAGTTTAGGGCCTAGAGAAGGGCTCATTTTAGTTTCCTGCCACTCCATTTCCCCAGCTACTCCAATGACATCTCATCTCTGCTGAGTGGCCCTTAGTGTCTTCTTTGGACTGCTTTCTGTCTGCAGTCAGTGCAAGAAATTGTGATACTGGTGAAGCTGGAACAGTTCTCCTGCCAAGAGGAGCAGTTTCTTATGCTTGGCAGAAAACGCATTTCCTGTAAGATTATTTGCCAATGAATTCATAAAGCAGGTTTTCAATTTGCTGTTCTCTGTTAAATCCACAAAACAGCTGCCCCTGACCCCACCCTATCTGAAAAACACTGTTGTGTTTATCTAATACACTATTGTGTATTAGATGGGCCTAATTGTCAAATAAAGTTATCACAGACCCAGTATTGTGAAATAAAGTGGTCACTAACAGCAGGTAAGTACCTAGTGGAAGAAGATGATTATACTGGTTCCATCTATTACCCTTGTTACTTACCAAATCCATGAGATTATTCTCCTAAGAACTCTAGTAGTTCTTCATAACATGTGTGTAATATTCTGTGCATAAAAATAGTACTAATTTCAAAACCCGGGACAATAAAACTAAAAGGCTGTGGATGGAGTTATATTAAACACTGGTGATGCTATAAAACATGTACTTTATTGTATTTCTTAACTCTCTTCTGCAGCCTGTAATAAGAGCAAAGCTTCTTTTATGAGTTTTCCAGATGTGGTAAAAATAAATATAGAATTTGATGCTAAACCCTTGCTTGGATAGAGGTTTCTCCTGAGGTCTTCAAAATCCATCTTAAAAAGCACCTACAGTGAAATATAATTTTATTACCATCATGCAAAAAATATCATTTATATTACTATCATGCAAAAAAATTGTTGTAAACAATCCAGTCTAAAAGCTATGAGATTGTACAGAGATTTCCATCTCTTAAAAATAATATTAGAAATGCTGTTTATTAGAGAAAGGCCCTGTGTTTATTAACAGTACATTTGTACAAACATCCAGTCCTTCTGCAGTGATGGTTTTCTGAGTCAGAGGGAAAACTTCTAAGCTTGCAGTTAGGTGTTCTCCTGAGTTTATTGGGCAAAGTAACAAAGAAGTTCAATAGTACAAAGAAAAGGAGGAAAGAAAGGACATTTTTTTTAATTAGTGTGTGTATGATAAATAAAAAAAAAAAGTGAGGGTAATTAAGGATTTATGATTTGTTTAGTGTTTTTGATAAACACAGAAAAATGTGTGTAAGTTTTGGGATTTTTTTTTTAACATTTTCTTTGAAAATAGCCATTATAGTTAATGATATGCAATATCTTGGGCAATAAAAAAATCCAAGGAATAGTCTTGCAAAGCACTATTTCTGCTTCCTGCTTCTATTTTTATTTTTTAAGACTTTATTTCCTGGCACTGTGGCATTGCAGTGATGACATTATATGCATGGAAAATGAAATACATAGCTTCATATTCAGATTCATTACTGTGGAGCTGGAGGGGAGCATTTGGCACTTTCTTTGGATATTGGCAGGATAAGTGAACTCTGCACAGGATGATTTTAGCAGAAAATAAATAGCTACTTACTACCTTTTGCTCCTCTTGGAATAGGATAATTTGTATCCATCTGAAAGTTTTATCATCTTCATCTCCTGGGAAGGGGTAGGAATAGAGATTGAAAAAGTGGTTCCTGCTGTAAACAGAGTCCTCAGGGTCTGGAGCATGTTTTGTAGAAAAACAAAAAGAAAGATTTAAGGATTTCAGGTGTTGGATGAATCCCTGTGTCCTTAGGTAAGGCCTGGTATTTAACTGCTGCCCTTTAATGAAACTTTCCCTATTGATC
This sequence comes from Cettia cetti, assembly GCA_013401135.1. NCBI lineage: Eukaryota > Metazoa > Chordata > Aves > Passeriformes > Sylviidae > Cettia > Cettia cetti. The sequence goes on along the minus strand of VZUI01048212.1, from coordinate 230,129 downwards.
TTTGAGTTTCTCTGACATTATCTTCTAAGTGCATTATTTCTTCCTTGTTTGAAAGCTCCTTCACTACGAAATCCACCCCCATGTAGCTATTTCTGACTGCTCTTTAATAAGAGAAGCCCTTAAATGCAGAAGTTTTTACAGTCCATTTCCTTTTCTGCTTGAAACCGAGTCCACAATTTTATGTGCTTGCCACCAAAGTTAATAATTATGCAAATGTCTTAAGTTGGAGAGGAGATGTTGCTCTTTATCTGGGATAATCAGATGTTGCTGAAAAAAATAAAAGAAACACTATGCGCTAGTCTTAAAAGTGACAAAATATATTCCTATTTTATGAACCTGACTTGGATTTTTTTTTTCTTTCTTTGAAAGAACTTACAAAGGAAGGAATAAGAAAATAAGGATGATAGCTGGTAATTTTGTTGAAAATAACTTAGTAGAGTATTAAGCTTTCAGTTATAAATCTGATCCCTTTGGCTGTAAACGGACATGGTGGAGAGCACACACAACCATTAACCAGCCCAATCCCTGTAGCTGGGAAGGTGTTTAATTTCAGAAAGCATTCCAGTAGTCTGGCACAGTTTTGGAGACCTTAAATGAGAGTACATCTTCCTTTAGCATTATTGATCTTCAGGTTTTCTAACAGGAAATAAGAATTTAAAATGCTGCCAGTGAATAATGAAAGTAGTTGAACCTGACAGCTCATTGGTGCAGAATGAAGAACTTTTGCAGGATCTTTTCCCAATTTTTCTTAAGTTACTTAGAAACATGAATGCTGCCCTGTGGGAAATATTGAGGACTCAACAGATTTGCATTCTATTACTGAGGTCTGTACCTACATCTCTTGTTTCAGGGACTATAGCTGTTAATGACAATAAAATTCAGAATATTTGTGTTTATTCCTCTGTGAATATATGAGTTGCTTGCATTTTTTTTTCCTGTTCAGTCATTCTTTGCCAATCTTTCTTGTACATGGCAAGGTGCACTGGCTCCTTGGTGGTACTCTGTCCCATGGGTGTGTCAGTCTCAGCAGGTACACCCTGTTCAGATTTACTTTTCAAAGCAAATGATTTTTTAGTGCACACATATTTTCAAGGCAAAGATTCTTCAACTTTTTTTTTTTTGTTTCTTCCCCTTTTAGAGTTTTAATGTTTTTCTTTGGCGAGAATAATAAACTATTCCATCTAAGTCAGAAATATTTTCACTCCAGTTCTTTTTTTAATTATTTTTTTAACTCATGCCCTTGCATTAACTTTATTTACTTGTTTTATTTGGTTTTTTTATGGTGTTTCCAGATTTCCTGTATTAGTCTCAGCAGAAGCTTTCATTTGCTGAGTAATTTCTAGTTCTGATGTGGGCATCTTTATTTTCTTGCAGTGAGGAGAAAAGAGAATAGGTGATGACACTCCTTTTGAACATCAGAGAAACCATGGGACTCGTTTAGGGAGGAAATCCCTTTGCTCTCTTCACATTTATTTTGTAAACATTTATTTTGTTTAGTACAGTGTCTCCCAAAAAAAAAAAAAAAAAAAAAAAAAAAAAAAAGGAAAAATTATATTTTTAAAGCATTTTTACTTTACAGTTGACCAGTGGTTTCACTATCATATTTTGTGGGCTGTGTGTTTCAGTTAACATGGAAAGATATTACTTGGCAGCTTCTTATAATGTTTGCTTTCCTTAAAGAGCAACTGAGTGTCTGCCCACAATTTTATTTGTGGTTGTCCCTGGCATGTTTCTCATACTGTACGCTGCTTTTGTTACCTGGGGAGTCAGACGTGTAGACAGTGGCCTTTGCTGAAGTTGGTGCTTCCCTTGAATCTCTGTTGCCTCTTGTCTATCCTGAAAAATAAAATAAAAAATGGGCCTGGAAAACCTGTCATGAAGGTGGTTGAAATTGCTTTAAAATTATTTACAATAAAAATGGTCTGGGAAGCATTGCACATGGATTCCTCAGAAGCACATATGCCAACTTTGTGCAGTAAAAATATGGTTTGAAACATTTGGCACTTCTTAAAGGAAGCTGTTCCTGTGCATGAGATAAACACGAACTTGTTTTCACAGAGCTGAGTGTGTTGTGATGTCTGTCAATGGATACGGGTCAAGTGCAAGAAATAATCCATCACTGAGCAATAAGAGAAGAGATTCTGCTCCAGAAATTTGTTGCTGAGTCAGATTCAAGACGCAAACAAATACCTCTTTTAGAATTACATATCTATATATGCTGGTATTACTCTTGCAATCAGTGGTGGATATTCAGAGTGAAGTCCTGCATTAATTTTTCCCTGTCCCCTAAAGGAGATGAGAGTCAGAAGTGGCTGGGCTGGAATGCAGTCTTGGTGTACAAAGCATTTTTGGTGTAGCAGGGGCTGTGTCTGGTGCTCACATATTTGCTGTGATGTGCATTAATGCTCTGTCAGGGGCCTGGGCAGAAGTGGAGAGGGGTGTGCTCAGTGTTACTCGTGCCAGCTCTGCACAGAGCTTTCGTTTCTTGTTGGAAGCTCTCTGTGCAGAGCCTGGAGCTGGAAGCCAGGCCAGGGAGTTGTTTTGTTGCCTGTGGTTCTCTGTGAAGAGTTTATTTCTGAAAGGCAGCAGAGGGGGTTGGTTGGACTTTGATTTTCTGTGCTGCAAAAAGCAGCCTGTGGAAGAACAAGTAAAAAAATCCTAAGATAACACTCCAATCTTTGGAGGCTTTCAGCTAAAACTCTTCTTTCCTAAAACTCCAAAAAGCTGTGTGAAATACACACCCAGGTTTGGCCAAATGTGAAGACATAGTTTTGGGAAAGGCCCAGAAAATTTGAGAAGCTACATAGAGCATTTCCAGGCTGGCTGCTAAAAAGAGGAATAAAAGGCTTGATTGATACCATTCCACTGATTTATTAAAATAAAAGAATTTAAACAATGTTTTTGTGAAGCAGATTGAATGATTCAATTCTCTCATTAGGGAATTGACTGAAGGAGTTTGGGACTCTGTGCTGATGCTGAAGATTCTCTATGAGCCAGATGTGGATGGGAAATTGTGGATGGGAAAGGTTGTGGAGGTACCACCCCTGTACCAAGTACAGTGTGCATTGTGGTGTCCTTTGATCCAGGAATTGTGGTCTCTTAACCAATGAACAATTTTGCTTTAGGAAGAACTTTTATTTTCTCATTAGTTTTAGTTTTTGTGGGTGGTTGGTTTGGTGTTTTGTCCTCATTTAAATTCTTTCTTCCACCGTTTGTACAACAATAAGGTTTTTTTCCTCAGTAATTTTTCCTCTTGGCTCTGGTCTAGCCTTTACCCAATGTTACTTAGTGGCTGTTTCACCTGATCTTCCCTGCCCCACCTCACTGTGCAGGACCTGCTGCACCCACTGTGCCCCTTTCTTCCCTCCTGTTACTGATGTCTCCAAGGTGCCACATTTCTTCTTGCTCAGAAGCAGATTTTGGGCAGTTTCTGCTCAGATGCAGGATGTTAATCCCCATTGCTGCATCCATACTGGTGCCACTGTTAATGATGGTTAACAAGCATTAAACAGAGCTGTGTATGCAGGGCCATTAACCTGTGCCACCACTGCATTCTGCAAATGACTTCTCCCTTCCTCCACCAGTATTCTTTGTACACCAGGACAACTTTGTATTAGTCCTGACCTCTGCAGTGTCCTGTGGCTCTGGTTTTCTCTCAACCATGACCACTACTGATTGCAAAAGTTTTTTTTTCCTGCCCAATGTTTTTCCTGACATTTTGTTCTTGATTTTTACTAGATGTGTAATACTTCTTCCACAGAGTACTTAAAATATATTTTCCTTAAGAGTCCTTTCTTCTTGTAACAGCTTCCTTCTAGTTGTATTTATTTAGATGTATTCTGATTCCATGCTAGTTGAAATCTCTGGTTATGGGACAAAATCCAGAGATTAGGGTATAAGTCAGGAAAAAATGAAATCAAGTATTCCCTCTAGTGGGAGGTCAAACTACCTTTTGCCACCAATAGCCAAAAACACAGCTAATCATTGCAATCCTTCTTAAAATTTATGTCCTTATTGATTTTTTACTTATTCCACAGCCCGAAGCATTAAGAATTTAACAAAGACATCAATATACTTAGAAAACATTTACACAGGGAGAATGTATCTGTTGCACAAGGTGTCTTTTGAAAGAGGTTAGCAGAATGATTTACATTTTCTAATCAGTATTTCTGGATAGTAACCTAATGTTCAAAGGTTAAGTACAGCAGTTCTGTGTGTGAACCCCTGCAAAAGTGGACCAGACACTACATAAATCTTAGTTCTCCCTGTTTGTTGAAGCAGAAATCTCCTGAGTGTAGTGCAGGAGTAAGTTTAAATATTCCCATAGTTGCCATAGCAATGTTGGTGGAACAGGGAGGCCTTTTCTCACTAACACATTTTTGGCTAAGACAGCAATTCTTAATGTGATCAACAAGTCTAAACTGAATGTGCTACATCATTACTCCTGGGATGCAACCCCCTAGGGCAAATATTTTTGTTGCATGAGCAAAGCTGAGCAGTGGATAAAGCATTTTGGAATGGTAACAGATGGTGGGTGCTACACAGCAGGCTTGTGAGCTCCCTCCAGACTTCCACATTGATTTCTGTGACTCATAAAGACTTCAGGGTTGTATCTGTGTACACATGAAGAGTCGTATTTTCACCCTGTGCCTCCTTGTTCAGTTTTCCCCACCTGTCAGCACTGGTCCTCAGCACAAAGTGTACCCATTGCCCAGCTGGAGCTGCAGTCCTTTCCCCATGGGATGCATTTGTAGTGGCCTGTGAAATTTTCCTGTGGAAGCTGCTGTTCTTACCTGCAGCTGGCTGCGTGGTCCTTCTCAAAGGCTCGTTTAAGTCTGCTCTGATTTGTTCATCAGTAATTGGGTTTCCTTCAAAGGAGTGCTGTGCAGGAGGGGGATAAACCTGGAGTGATAGCTGTGTGCTGCAGTAGCACAGTTGGCTGATTCTGCCTTGTTTTTTGGTCAGTTTTCTTTCTAGGCACTTCTTTAACAAACACTCAGTTGTGTTTTGTGGCAGATAAGTAAGCTGTACAGTGCTTAAAGTCGGTATCTTTAAAAGCCAAAGTTTTACGTTTCTAATCCTTACATTTTGTTGTCCATTCATTTTTTTCCTTGGATTAAGAGGCAGTAAAACCAGTGCTTTCTATACAATTCTGTCTAGCTCAAATGTTTGCATAATGGATCCATAAAAATTGCATTTTTAAACATGTTTGTAGCTGTGAAGATTTATATACACGTAAGTTTATTTCACTTTTAGTTCTTTTTTAGTTTGCTTTCTTTAGGTGATTCTGTTCTCGCAGATTTCAGAGACACTGACTCATATTTGCCACTCATTTATCTATTTTCCTGGTCTGTTTTGCCCAGGGCAGGGTTATTCTTCACATGAAAATACGTGGTTGGCACTTGAACAATTTTGCTCGTTATCTCCTTCAGTGGGATGCAAAAGGACTTTAGTATGTTTAGGTTTTAGTATCTTTGGGATTGTATGTTTGGATTTATCTGTCTACATATGCTGAGCTCATGTATTTGGGATTCTTTCAAGGTCAATTTGGTGCATCAGTTCTGTTCAGTTCTCACAGTAAGTGTTTGTGCTGAGCAGGAGGAGATGGAACCAGAGCTGCATGGTTTTGGTCCGAATTGGATCCTGTTGCAGTTTGGAGCTATTCATTTTGGCTGCATCAGGACTACAGGGAGAAAGGCACTGGAGGAAGAAATCTACAGAGTGAAAGCATAAAATAAGTAACAACAAGAACACAATGAAATAAAAGGAAAACAACTGGCTACAGAGAAAGGAGAAGCAGGATCAGGAGAGGGAAAGGAAGGGACTGCCTGATGGAGAGCACAAGGCCTGAATTAGATGATGATGATTATCATCATCATCAGTGCCACAGGACAGGTGTGTTTCCATTGAGGACATGTCTTTATTCCTTAACTGCAGAGAGTTTGTGGGAGGACACACATAAGGGGTGAGAATTTCCACTTCAGCAGCGTTTCTGACCTTTGGGAGGCAGGGCTGGCCTCAGTGGTAGGTGAGCATCCTGCAGGTGAGCAGGACACCAGGCAGGTGCTAAAGGCACTCCTGGGGTGAGTTACTCACGTGTCGAGCCCCAAAACTGCACCAAAGCCACACTGGTGCCCCAATGCTGCTGAAACACTGCCCAAGCAGGAGCTGGTGGTGTGACGTGCCAGCAACTGTGGCCAAAAGTTGTGCTTTACAATTGTAGCTGTGTCTTTATTCAGGGATGTGTGAAGTGCAGTGAGAACAACAGTGCAATAAACTTTCAATTCTTACTTTTTTTACCATTGGACTTAATAACATTTTTAATTTACTGCTGAAGGAATCAAATGTGTCCCCCATACTTTCTGTGTGGCACTGTAGAGTTGAGAGGAACCAGAAGCAACTTGATATTTGCTTGTTTCTCCAATCTGGCAAAGTTAATAGCAATTTGTGTGAAAAACTTGTAGCTAGTAATCATTAGAACAGCCATGTATTGTTTTTCCAAATCTGTAAATATAGATTGGCTTTGATCCATTAACACTGCAGTACAAACTCAGAGCCTCTTTAGTGGGATAAATTTAACTCTAGGCACTATGTAAAAACAAACTTACTCAAACAGGGGAGTGGGAGAATCAATCAGGTTTTTGACAATTTAGATGTCAGCCTCCCATGCTAAGATTCGTTCAACTTTAACCAAGTTTTTTGCCTATGTTTTCCACGATATTTTTCTCCTCAGGGATGAAGCACATCTTTAGTTTTGAGAAGGGTATCCACAGTTGAGGCTTCCTTGATGAATGCAGACCATCTTATTTAACCAGTGCCTCAAAGGGAAATACAGAGTGTGCTTTCTGTACTTGCAACCTACTTTAGGCATAGGACTGACTGAATTTCTTCTGCATGTGGAATATTGATTTTATAGTCCAGCCAATGCCAGTTGAAAGCCTAAAGTTTTCTACAAATCTGCAAGTTTCACTTTGAAAGTAAAAATTAACAGTACTTCAGAAATGTGGCTGAGGAAACCCAGGACTTCTGTGTTGTCATTGTGAGCCATAGCAAAACCTGAAGCAGGTAAGATAATCTGTTTTATTGCAGGACAGGCATTACATGAGAACTAGTCTGACTAATTTCAAAAGTTAGGTTTTGACCCCATCCTAGAGCAGGCATCTCTAGGATAAAAAGGCAGCTTTGTTTCTTCTCAGGCCTGGAGTCTTGTCTGCCAGATTGGGTCTGTTAATTCTGTAATGATGATTCAGATAATGATGTATTTGTTATCAGGATCTCAGCTGAGGCAGCTCATCTGTAAAGGTCACTAAGCTGTCACATTCAGGGTGACAAGTACAGTTGGCTCAAGATATATTTGTTAGAAATGTTTTTTGATGCTTCCTTTTTAATTTTCACTTGCAAGTTTTGCATGAAGTAGTGTTTTTTCTGTACAGACTTTGTGAAGAAGATTTAGTTTGCTTCAGCTTTCTCACATTTTGGACAATGTGATTTTTAATTTTGAATGTTGAAATCTTACCTTTGGCATAATAATTTCATTTGACATTGTTATTTTAATGTGTTTTCTATTGTTGGCCACACTATTTTATTCATGAAAAAATGATGTATTGTATTATTGACGTGAAGAGTTCAACATTTAAAAACAAGTATTTCAATATATTCTATTTGAAATTCTGAGGAATATTTTAAATAAAAAAATAGTGAAGTATAAGATTTTCAATTTATTCTAATTTGGAGTGAAAATGATTGCACTACCTAATATTTATTCCTTTATATGGGCAATTTAGAGAAGGAAGCTCTAAGCCATTTTATCAATTACAACTCCAAACCACATTATAAATTTACCAAGCTGTGATGTTGTGTTCCATTCATGGGAATCTGTTGCAGAATTAATATTATAATCTGCAGCATTTCCATTGGTTCTTGATGGATTCCAGATGTATAGAGATATGGAAATGGGCTCCTGTTATGAGATGCTTCAAAGGTAGATGATAATTCTTTGCTTTCTGGGCAACTGCACATGTAATTAAATTTATGTAAGCTATGAATTTTTATCTTTTTTCCATTTTCATACCCAGTGTTGTACCTTGTCCTCCTAGAGGCAAGGACTCACTGTTCCAGCAAGTTAGCTCTTTCTTTTTTTAGTAATTCTAAATGATCATATAACATGTTACATAAATGTTCCTCTCTGCTTAAATACTCCGCTCCCTTTTCCAGTTATTTTCTGAGCCCTTATTTTGATAAATTGATAGTTAGTTGTTAGTTGAAAAATTGTTAGTTGGAAACAATTTGGCCTCAAACTTCTTGCTGAAGACCTTGATTAACAGATGCATGTTACTACAATGGAAATAACAGCAACAGTCCTGCTGTAGTATTCCAGAAGTTGTTACAACGTAAAATTACATTTTTACTCTCTTAGCTAAAGTCAGGGCAAGGAGTATTGCCTCTCAGGGCAGCCTGTTCTGGTAAAAAGAGTAAAAAACTTCTTCCTTGCTTCTAATCTAAACTGATAATCTTCTAGCTCCAAAACATTAGCCCTTGTCCTGTTTCAACAGACCCTGCTAAAGAATCTGTCCCGAGACAGATAATCTAGATATACCAAAACAGTTTGCTGGTGGATGGAAACGTAGTGATTCTTTGGGAGGGTTTAAAGAAAGGACCAGAGAGAGGAATCGCCTGATTTTATCTTTATCAAACAGCAGTGAAACCTTCTTTCAATAATGGAATATTTTTAAGCATTTTACCATGACAGCCTTTAATTATAAGGGTGATTATTTTTACTGCATTTTGTGATGTACTTTTTAACATAATAGCAAACTGATTTGCTGCATTCAGTTCTTCCAGTGAAGGAGAAATGTTTTTTAAGTGCTTAATCAGAATTTAAATTAATGCAAACCTTTGTACTCAGCTTACATAGCATGCAAGTTCTAACTTCTGAAAAATACAGCTTTGTGACACACTGATTACTTTTATAAAGATAGGAGTATATTCTCCTTTTGATGAGTGTGTCTAACTTCCATTAGTGGTAATGGGAGTTATGCCTTTATGCTTTGAAGAGTCTACTCTCTAATTAATTATAACACTTAAAGGAAATGTGAGATGTTGTTGAAAGTAGAGATTCTTTAGTGTTGAAATGGTTTTTTTTCTGAATTTCTCTCCTGTTGCTTCTTGCTCTGTGAATGCTTTGATGTTGACTGACATATTGTCATGAAATCTTGTAAATAGGGGTATTGTGTGTGGTTGAAATTACATTGTGACATATCAATAGCTAAAGTCATCTCACATGTAGCTCTCAGATATGTAGTCTACCTTCTGGCAGTCTCTTTTTTCCCTGCTTACCTTTTAGGTTACAGCTGAATATTTGTTCCCTTGATTTATCAGTTTCAAGGGTAACCTCAGATCGAGTTTTGCCTGACTGAAGTTGAGATAGACAGGAGAGCTGTGTGCCTTATGCCTTGCCTTAATCTTCTTGTGAGCAGAAAACAACAAGCATCAGAAAACAGATAAGTTGCCCCTGGATCCTGAGCTTCCATCTGATTGCAAACAGAAACAACACTTGAGAGAAGTGTGAATGGCTTTGAGGAAAACAAGAATGAGCTGTTGCTAGAAGTCACTCACATTGAAGGTGATGCAGATGCAACAGGTTCATGTGGGAACTAAAAGCAGTTAAGCAATTTACTCTTTAAAGAGACATGTAAGTGTAAAAAATTGGCACAAAAGGAAAGAAGGTGAATCAGTTGGACCAAAGAGACCTAACTATTTCTTCTCCCTAAAAGTAGCTCGTTAATATTAATCTCTGTTGCCTCTCCCTGATGTGCAACACTTGGAGCTGCCCAGGCCTCTGACAAATCAGCTGCAGGGCTGAAACCTCCCTGTGAGCCACAGGGGTTATTTGGGGCTGCAGGAATACAAATTTCAAGCAAGATCAATAAGGATGCAATGATACTTTTCATATTTATTCTTGTTCACAAACAATGTAAAATTTGCAGTTCAGCTTTGCCACAAGCTGGAGTCCTCAGAAGTTGGGTGTTTTTGTTGGGTTTTTTTGTTTTGTTGTTTTGGTTTTTTTGGTTTTTTTTTTGGTTTTTTTGTTTGTTTGTTTGTTTGGTTTTTGTTTTGTTTTGTTTTTTTTTGTTTTTGTTTTTTTTTTTCCTCTTGGCCTGAGTGACCGTGATGGTGGAAAATGCATCACCTAGAGTATCTGCCAGAAAGGGGGAGCAGGTTTCTGGTTCTGGTTAGGGTATAATATTTAGTTTTATTATTGGATGTTGTGTCTTTGCCTGACACCTTCAACTCCATTTTATGGATTCTGTTTCTGTTTATCTCCAGTTTAATATTATCCAGTACAAGTTCTTCCTACATTTAGAGATATTTCTTCTTATATTTGTGTCTTGAGTCTCACATTTTCTCTTGCTGACTGAAGCCAGGCTCTTACTTGACTGCAGAGCTGATGATGAAAATCCTGACACCCTTCACCCAGCAGCGTGGATGTGCTGATATGATAGTTTAGTCTGAAAACATGTAATTATGATAATGGCACAAGAGCAAGTCTCTGTGGGGACATAGATTTCCTCCCATAATGCAAACAAAAGACACTCTCAAAACTCTAAGTTCTGTTGTTTCATCTGTTAAAATGGGCAATTAATCAGGCACCAGGAGAAAACTCTGCTGATAGTGGTGAGAGCTGGCACGAAGCTTTCTAATTTGTATTGCAACAAATTGAGAGATGTAATCGCAGCAGAGGAGGATGTTTAAATAAAATTAGAGCTGTGATGTGAAATGACAAAGGGAAGAAACTGAGAGTTAAGGATGACATTCTGTCTTATTTTAAAGCAGCTGTGAAATGGAAAAAGCCCATCTCAGTGGCTTGTGTTGTGCTGAAACAGATGAGCTGTCAGCCCTAACTACAGATTTCTGGCCTGGAATTTGAGCATGATATATCAATTGCACTAACAGGATATATAAATAAATAAATATTTGGTCTGTGATTTTCTTGCTTTTATCATGCTTCAACACAACTGGAGAATGGATTAAAATGCTTTTATTAAAAAAAGGAACAAGCTGCATTGAGGCCAATTTATGAATATACATATGATGTATGAGTATACATGTTATATATGAATGAATTTCATCTAGACCTCTATCTGCCTACAAATCTATGTTTGATTTAGCTTCAATAATTTTGTTTTGGTGTCAGAAACCAAGATTTATATCAGTGGTTATGGGTATATTAGATCTATAATCTAAACAAAAAATAATTTTTTTCTTCCATAAAATCAACTGTCATACCTGAATTTGGAGCCAGCTTGCATTTTTTTTTTCCCTCTGTGCATGTAAACTTAAAAATTTTTCTTAAATGAAGATTGGAGCATGATGTTTGATGTATGATGATGTTTGGTTCTTCACAGGGGGCCTTATCCAACTACAATTCCTGGTCTTTAAAGAGAACCTGGGCGTTACAATGCATATTTTCACAAAGGTGGTTCTTTCGTGGGTGGATTAGGAAGTCATTACCTACTAGTAGCCTGCAGTTCCTCCCTTTGCAGCAAAAGGAGCTGCTTCTTTGAGCAGGAGTCTTATGAAATAATGACCTCACTGAAGATCTGCATCATCTCCATATTTTCTTTATTATTGTGATTTATCAGTGAGAAGCACAATCACTATCCCTGGTTTGACATGAGGAAATTAAGGCATAGCACTGAAGAAATGAAAGAAGTAGCTGAAGAGAATGGAATTACAAACTGCCTGTTTCCAGGGTGGGGATGGTGAGATTGCTGCTTCAGGCTGTGTCTGTGTCAATGTGTGAGCCTGCAGGAGAGCATTTTCAAAGGGAGTCAGCTGGGGTGAGGAGCAGCTCCCACCCTGTGTGCTAACAGGGATGTTTTATTTCAGCCCAACTGCTGTCTGGTCCCAGAAATGCATCAGGTGCCCTCCTGGGAAGTTTTGTTTCTCCATGCAAGACTCCAGTTTTTCTGGTCAAAGATTGTTCTGTGATGTGAAGCAAGGGAGAGAAACGAGGGCATTCCTCCTCACCAGGAATATTGATTAGCCTGGGAAATCCCTCATGAGCATTGTTACAGTGATTTATCTCTATACATCTTGCATATTATGGTGATGGCTGCCTTGCAGTACCAAACCCTGAGAGAAATACATTCCAGGCTTGCAAAATGTTTCTGCAAAGCAATAAAATTATTTCAGCCAAAACTCCTGGGTAGCAATAAAGAGTAAAGTTTAATTAAAAAAAAAACAAACAACAACAACAACAAAAAAAACCCCCTGATGATTCAATAGGCATAGTTTGTATATTAAATCCTCCAGGATTTGCCTACATTGCTGATCTCTTTTAATTTGGCTTAATTGATTACCAAGAGTAATCCAAAAATGTTTGTGGTATGTCTAGACTGACATTACAGTTGAGTGCTAAACTCATTTCAATGGCTGTTTCATAGATCTGAATGAAGAGGAGAACTTTTGCTTAATGGTCTTTGCCAGTTTCATCTCATGGTAGCTCAGAGGTGCCATGGAGTTGATTCTGAATCATTGAAGTTAATCACAGGGTGGATAATTTTTATGGACTGGGTTTAAAGATTGGCGCTGCATAAAGCCCAAATCTTCTAATTTACAGTAGGTAAAACAAATCAGATTTTTGTCTCTGCTGGTTTTTTCAGAATTCAATGCAAAGAGAGGGATACTCAATAATCTAATGGCAGTTGTGTGTTGTTTTTTGGGTTTTGCTGAACACTGAGTGGTTTTTTTTGAGCATGTGCCCAACACTGCATGAAACTGATTTTTATTTAATAAGATTACTTTAAGCTAGCATTTTAGGTAAAAGTTATTTTTTTAAAGTGTGTGGTAATTGATGGGCAGTTTTAACTTGAATGTCATGAAAAGTGATGATTATTGTGATGCTTTTATAAAGAATGTACTCACACACTGCTGCTTCTATTGAATGAATCTCTGTAAAGATTAAATACATGTTACTGGAATGGAGCCATCTCCTGCCCTAGCCTCAGTACATAGTAATTTCTTCTTTGCATGGCATTTTTAAATAAGCAGTTCCCTAAAAAGTTAAAAGCAAAAAAAAATTCAATTCAAAATACAAAAAAACCCGTTAATGGCGTCTTTGAATAATGATATCTTACAGCACTATCTAGACCTGCAGTTCCATTTTGCTGACAAAAACTTTTCAGTCACCTTTTTTAATGTAAGCCTGTCTGTCAGTGTCTAAATGCCAGTATTTAGCACCTAGTGCAAAAAAGAAATGATTGTGCTCTAAGCAATGACAGAAATGTTGAGGGAATTCAAGCTGCTTGGAGTTGCTGTAGCAAGTGAATTTCAGTAGCTTTATTTTTGAGCCTCCATATTTTCCCTTGCCCTAATGTGCTGCCTTATCAATGAATGAAGAATTTTAGGTAAAACATAAAGAACTGTGCTGAAGATGGAGAAATCAATAAAAGCCAAAGACTGAACTGTGGAATCCCTGAGTGTTATTCAAGAAAGGGTGTTTCCCCAAAAAATGAAATGTTCCTGTGCACGTCAGCACCCAGTCAGACAGAGCAGCTTAAACAAGGCAAGGAATAAGTAAAACCAGGTCAGAATGTTCCCTGCCTGTGCTCTGCTCCCTGCTGTACCTGCCAGGGCAAGCACTGTGCCTGGAAATGTGGTAAACCTTTAAAAGTGTCTGTGAAATCATTTCAAGGGAATTGCTCTGCAGAAAATGCCTCCTGCTCACAGGGAGGTAATAGGAGGCAAACCACTTACTCTGTAATTGGTGAGGGAGAACAAATTTACAGCAGATTTAGCTGACAGTGTATCCTGACAGAAACTATCTGAAAATTGGGCAAATTTGAAACCCAAGGATGAAATCTTGAAACTAGGGTTTCTTTTATTTTACAACTCTATTACTAGATTTGAGGGATTTTTTTGTTTTGCCTCTCTCACCTTGGTTTCATAGCAACACGTGTCCAGCACTTTCAAGGGTTAATTATTTTTTGTAACAATAAACTTAGACTGAAGTATTCTTCTTCTACAGGCTCAACATTGCCTAAGCAAGTCAGTCTCATTTTTAAATTACAGAGCTGGATGAAGAAGTGAAAAATTCAAAGAAAAGTCTTGTTTTCCACCATAAACTTGAGACACCATGGTCAGGGATTGCTTTTCTCCAACAGCATAAGAGTTAATTTGGGTTATGTACATAGAAACTGTGACTTCACCTTATGAATTGAGAAGAAAAAAAAAAAAATGGGTGCAGGCTTCTTACATTTTTGGAGATGACCAAGATCCTGTGTTTTTGCCAAGAAATACTGTCTAATTGCTTTTCTTGCTGTAAACTTACGTCACATGTACCTTGAGGCTGAGCATACATCAACATAAATATTGTTAGTGTTTCTCTATGGAAAAGTCTATCCCATTTCTTTCAGGTGTGCCCAAAATTCAGCAGGTGGAGATCCTTGTTGGTTATCCAGAGCTGCAGGATAAGAACTTTGTTAGTGCACACAGGTCACAGGGCAGCTCTTAACGCTTGCATGACTCTGTGAGGAGCTGAATTCTCTTCCTCAGAGCACAGTGAGATGTGCTCCACACTTGCCTATAAAACCACTGCACTGGCAGCCCCACTCCATCATTTTTAACATGTCAGGGATAAGTGGGAAAACCCTCAGGTGAGTATCTTGTTGAGATACACCATTAGTGATAAGTTTCACGGTAGGTGATTCTCCCAGAGGTTATTTGTTGTTTTTTTTTTTTTTTTTTAACTTTACTCTTTGCAATGGGAATCTTTAAATATTATTTTTCTGGTGAGGTAATAGTATCTTCTGACAGAAGGAAACAAAGTGGTTAAGTAGCTAAAATGAAAATGTCAGTTTTGTGGTAAATTTTTGATTCAGGAACTGATGTTTGCTGCATGTGGCCCTGCACTGTAGAGAATTTGGATCCTCTGTGCTCAGATCAGCCATCCTATTTGTGTGCTGGTTTGTAGGAACTTGTGCATAGTTGGAGTAGAAATGATGGTAAATAAGATTGCAAAAATTTGTTTTCATTGATTGTCTTACTTTTCCCGATCACACAAAGGGGGAGGAATTAGATCTTGTTTTAAGGAATTAATCTTTGTTTTCTAATGATCTGAGGACGGAGAAGGAGCTCCTCCCTTATTAATCTGGAAAATGGCTGTTCTGAATGCACATGTAGTTCTGTTAGCATCAGTGATGTGGTTGAATCCAAAGCAGTAGGCATCTGAATAATGAGGTGTTCCCAAAAAGGAAAACCTCTTTTTTCTTTTCTTCCTGCAGGATAAATTTAGAGAAAACAAAGAAACATCAAGAGTGTAAGAAAATGCAGCTACTAATTAACACACTTATTTTTACAGGAGCAGTAATGGGCAGCACCTTGCAGGGATACTTGCAAAAACAGACCTTTCATAAAAGCCTTGCAGTCTAAATTTAGGGGAAGGGCAAAAGGGATTAATCTCAGCACTAGTGAGAAAGACACTGCTTAGGCAGTTGGGGTTAGGAGGGAGAACACCGGACTGTGCTAAGAAAAATACCAGTAAATAACTCTAAATTTGTGAATTACATAGTTAGAAATGGGGCAGGTTGCACAGCTTGGTTTTCTGAAGGTACTCCTCAGTTTTCTGCAGCAGTGCAGCTTCCCTTATTGAGAACAGCCCTCTGTGCTGGAAGGTGCAACACGTGCCTGGTAGTGTCACTTTGCAGTTTTTAAATTGGTGCTTCAGCTGTGTGTGGACAGACTGTTGAAGGACTTTTGAGCCAGCATTTTTTTCTGAAAGTCTGATGATTATCTAATGAGGTGTAAGAAGCCACTTCTAAAGTCAGAGTCCTACAAAATCTTTGTAACTTTTGTCAGGATACCTAAGACTTGAATGTTGAGAGGTTTAGATCAAACTAAGATCTTTAGTGGTACCTGAGTTCTAAACACTCAAAGCATGATGGTTGTCTTGCAGTTAATGCTATAATATTGTTAAAAAACTTTTTATCTGAAAAGTACTCATACATATTACATGGTTTTATAAGATGTGCATGTAGGATGTAATATATTGTCTATATGGCTGAATAGTGTAACTTAAAAATCGTGCCACAGGTACCCCAATGAAAAAAAATGACAATTTTAAGAAGGGAAGGAGGTGGGCTCTGCCCTTGTGTCCCACATCAGACTTGCTGTATTCATTCCCCTTGGACTGGAGGGTGCTGACAGTGAACTGGGTGTCATGATTCACTTCACAGATAGGACAAAAGGATAAACTTCCTAAGATGGATTTCTTCTTCTTTGCTGTTTTGGCCTTTCCACAGAATTAATATCTAAAAGACGTGGAAAGTGCATGTCAGGTTTTAAAAAAATAAGATTCGGGGGAGCATGAAATTAGGCATTTAGTGATTTCATCTACCAGAAGTCCCAAACTAGGCAAATGCCTCTGTTTCTGGGAAATAGTGTTTCATTGCAATCCTGAGGTTATTAGAACATTGCAGTTAAAATCAGGAGGACTTCTGACATGTTACTCAGGGTTATGCTTTCACCATAAATGTGCTGTCAAAGCTTTGCTGAGTCTAATTACTGGTTGCCTCAAGATGTCCTGTGACAGCAGGATCAAAAGGTTCATTATATGTTCTGAGGAAAACCTTTATTCTATCCATATTATGTCTTCATTTTAGTATCATCAAGGAAACACTCCTCTTTCAGAGAAGAAAGACAATATATACGTTGTTTGTCACTGTACTTGAGGCATTATAATTTTTCCCGAATTGAATATATAATCTTAAATTTTTTTAATGCTTTCTGCTTCCAACTGTATTTTGCTTTTCATAGATTATTTTGTGTCATAAAAAGTGGAACAAACATGTACCTCTTTGAAATGGCTGGTTTTAACATGTCTTTTTCAACACATCCCCTTCTCTTATGAAGTTTGATTTTCACAGTCAGATCCTTGTACTACATTGAAAACATAATATATCAGGGGTTTGTTTTGTTGTTGGGGTTTTTTTTGGTTGGTTTGGTTGGTTTGTTTTAGTTTTTTTTTTTTTCTTTTTTCTTTTTTCTTCTAATAAGAAATTTCAGTCAATTCAGGACTCACTCTAGTAAATAAATTCTTTAAAGTGTTCTTCCTAGTGCACACCTCTTTGTGCTTGTTTGTCTCCGCTGGCAGCATGTTGTTCTTTGGGTTTGTGGGCTATTGCACTTTACTGGAAAACAAAAAGGAGGGTGCTGAAATGCAGCATGAATGTTGTAATGTAATCTGTCATCTGGACAGAACTGTCAAGGGATGGGATATCAATTTGGTCTTCACAGAACAAACTTAGATTCAAATTTGTGGTTCTGGCTGAAGACCATCCCCAGGCTCAGTTCCATGAGCAGCTGTAGGCTGGGTCAGCTGTCTGACACCAACAGAAAACTTTGGGAAAGGTCCAAAGAGAAGGTGGTCTATTTAAAAAAGAAAGAAAAAACCAAACAAACACTGCATGAATTGTGGGGAGCAACATTTGTGAACTGAAATTGACTCTTATTGTCCCGTGCCTCCTTCTTTTGGCTTACATTCTCTTCAGTGATGGACTAGTTCTGAAACTCTTTCAGACACCAAAACCTCATCATTGTCTTTACTTCCCACATTTTGTTGTCTTTGCTATTGAGCTGTTCCTCCAGTCATCCTGGGAGAAGAGACTCAATGAAATGAGGATCTGGTTTTATGCTAAAGGCTCTTCTGAGTATCGTGATGTTTCTGTGGCTGCTCTTGGGGAAATAAGAGAACTGACACTGCATTCCTGACTCTGCTGCCAGTGAGGCACCTGGCAAAAGCACATTTCTTATTGGTACACATAAACTTGAGTGCTGGCATCACAGAGGCTGATAATCACCAAAACACAGGCTGTGGTTTGTGTAGAGAGGGTATCACTCTTGCCATGCAGTTTTGTGGGTTTGGGCAACTTCCTCTCTTCTGTGTACACAGAAAGGCAGAAGAAATAGCTGAGAAATGGGGTTGAGATAAGGAGAGCAAATGGAGGAAAGTTTTGATGTTATCATCTGACTCTGCTCTTGACTGCCATGTTGGTTTTATTCATTTAATTCCTAAAATAATCATTTTTGCAAAAGACCAAGTGCTGTAATATCGGTGATGATGGACTAGCACCTTGGTTCATCCATCATTAGTCCTTGGAGTTTGACTTTTGAAAATGAAATGTTGACAGTGGTTAAGTCTGCATTAATATGGTTTGCTAAAGGTTGTGGTCCTAGAAGATCTGAATTAACAAATATAGGAAGGTCACCTCTGTATGGCTGTGTAGGTCAGTTTCATCTTTTTAATTTTATTAAATTTTATGTCCTTCATCTGCTACTGTATCTGCTTCATTATTTTATTTTGACAGTCTTAGATATATAACGGTTCTGATATACTTGGATAAATAATGATTATGTTGCATAATTCAGGAAAAGATTCAGACAGTCCTGAATATTTGAGTATCCTCGATCCAAGAGGATGCAAATAATTTCCATTTGTTGTCATTAACATTAAACTTTTGAAATTCTTCCAAGGTTTCTCAGTCCCTCCTCCAGCCATTTGTCAGGGGGAACTAGCAGGAGCTTTTGATTAGCATTCAGATGACTCCTCCTTTATTTTATCCACTGTTTCTGTGGTTGTTCAGCCTCATCACCTTTACATTCTTTCCTTGGAAACTGCAAAATCAGTTTGGTTCAAAGCTTCATCAGGTGTTGTTTAGTCCAGAGGTGGAACTCGTTGTGTAATATGCAATGAGCATTTTATCCTCTACAATTTTGCACAGACTTGGCTTTGTTTTGCATTTTTTTCCCCTTCTTTTTTTCATACTCTGATGTGACTGTGTTGGCACAGAGGCTGTAGGGACATGGGCTGTAGGGCCTGTGCTTCCAGACAGCCAAAGAACCTCCCCTAATGCTGGATTTGAAACTGGCTTTTGTTTCCCAGATAACTGACAAAAGTACCACCCTCTGGTGTGTTCTGGAGCAGGGATTTTGCAGTGCTTTGTGCTGCAGGGATTTCATTTAGGATAGAATGATTAAGCCTTCATTGATCCTGAGTGTTGCACAGACAGTGAGAGGCAAAGCTCTTGACCATGGGTGAGGTCCCAAACTGGATGTCAGAAGTCTCCAACAGATTTTATGCAGTCCAGTGCTGCATAACTTAAAACTGTGTAATTATAAAATGTAGACAGGGATCCTAATCCCAGTTATTCGACCACCCAAAGTAACAATTCAGTAGGCACAGAAAAGAAAGGATCTTTGAGAGTCTTTAAATAAAGAACGATACTGAAGGTGAGCCCAGGAGCCTGTAAGTTTCCTCATTTCTGACAAGTAACATAACAAAATGCTGTTGAGCTGAAAGAACAAGAGGAAAACAATTCATAAGAAGATATTAGAAAGGAGAAAAGACTGTGGCTCTGAAAAATGCCCTGTCCTCTTTTTTAATTTCCCTAAATTCTGGTTAGCTAAGCGCCTACATGCTGGAATAGAAAGTGGTTGGTAAAAAGCTTTTATGTAATTTAATAAAAAAAGACAGCAGTGTAGTGCTGGAGTAGAAAAAGCATCCAAGGTTTCTTTTTGCTGGAATGTGTGATTACAGCACTTATTGCATAGTTTTATCACACTACAATTACAGCTACGTGAAATACCCTGTGCCTGATAACAGTCTTTTCATACAATTTAATTTCAGTCCTTAAATGGTTTCTGTTTTGTAATGCTCTGAAATACCTGTTCTGTTCTCAGACTGAAAGTTTCAAAGGTGGCCTGTTTGACTTACAGCCTAGTTCCCACTAAATTTGGCTGTTTGCAAGATGAATGGTGACATCTAGTCATAAGGAGCTAAAATTTATTTTTAATGGTACTGATAGATGAATGCTGAGTAGCTGTGGTTGTTAGTTCCATTCCATTAGCAATTTCTATAAATTTCTGGGATGGGTGTTCTGTAAATTGGTGACAAATGTGTTCTCAAAAAGTTTCTTCACCAAGGCCAAGTTGTGCCAGATGCCTCCAAAATGCTCGTGTGATTTTTTTTTTTTTTTTTTGTCTTTTAGTGTTAAAGTATCCCAGAATTGGATGATAGAGTTGTAAAAGGAAGGCCAAAAGGATTGTCTGAGAGGCTGATGTGGAATATATTGAGATTAATTGATTTAGCTTTGTTCTTTCTGCTCGAATGAAAGGTTCTTCCAACCCACGATATGTTAATCCTTGGATTTCATTTATATCTTGAGATGTTGTCTCAGGATATAAAACTCTCATCGACTAAAAATATGTTTTTAGCCTCCTGAATCCTTTGATGTTTCTGTGGTTCATAATTACAAGTTTTAAGCTTTTAGCTTTTTCAATTTGATGCTAGGAGAAGTAGGCATTGCAAATCTGAGCTGGTGTGCTCTGGAGGGAAGCTTTGTGCCTGATTTGTACAGAATATGACTAGAGCTGAGGCTGTGACTGTGTTCTATGTTCTATGACTCTGAGAGAGAAGGGAAAGACAAAAATCTGCATTCTGCTGTTCAACAGAGCACTTAAAACATTAATGTACCAGAATCCCAAGACTAAACTGAGAGAAAATTGCAATACCAAAGAATAATACCTAATAGCCTTTGGCAGATCTTCACAGCTGCAGGGTTTCTAATGGAAAAAAGAAAAAAAACCCTGTGCACCCTAATAGTCCTAGACTACTTTTCCTGAGTCATATGTGTATTTGCCAGTGAGGAGATTCTATGCACATTTTTTGTATCTAATTTGATATTTTTGTTGTAGTCCCTTTTTCATATTCTTTTGATGGTTGTGTGTAAGGCCATGTGAGCAACATCAAAATCTTTAAAGCCATTAGGGTAAAAAATATTCTAATGATTGAAACACCTCTAAAATTTAGCTTAGGGAATATCCTTCTCAGTGCCTGCTGTACTGTTTGAGACCTGAAGAATCTAAAACAGTCAAACGTTAACTAACTGTACATTGTGTGTACAGAAATTTTATTACTTCAGTTCATCAGAATTTTTCTTTAGGGCTGCATGGCAGCTTCTTAATTGCTGGAAGAAGAAGTGGATATAACATGTGAGATCTGCTGGAAAAAAGTGATGGTCCTGGTTCACCATCAATTCAGAATTTATTACGAGTTTGGTGTTAAAATATTTATTTGGCTCTAAATTAAAGATTTTATTACATTCAGTTTTAAGCCTTTTGTTGTGGCTTATAATTCAACTAACAGAAGCTTTCTTAGGATTTAAATGTATTTATTAAGTTTGTATTAATCCAACAATTTAACTAATTATTATTTGATTCAAATACAATATTGAAGTCAGCTTTCTGGATTGGCCTTGATTTGATTGCTATGCTGCTTTATTCCTGATTTAATGTACAGTTATTTGCATTAATACTTGGAGTTTGTTTGATTTCCCACTCGCTCTACTGATTTGAAAAAAAAATAGATTTATATCAGGTTATATTTCTTTCAAGAAGACTGGAATTTCTGATGACTCGGTTAAAACCCTAAACCAGTTTTGTTTCACTGGACATGTGCTTTCTCATAGTTAGTGACAAACCCTGGGACAAACTCAGCAGCAATCTTGGACACAGTTCCACTGAGCACCAGATATGTCCCAGCTTGGAAGGAGCAAAGATTTTTCGTCACCTTGTGTTTACTGAGTCTGCAGGCCTTAAAAGTTTTGCCATTGATTTCATTGTAATAGAAGCTTCATCCACTCCTAACTTAATCCATTTCTGTTTAGGTGTTTATTCACTCATAATTTTGGGTTATCTTTCATTAATATCTGCATTCCAAATAATCTTAGAGTTTTCAGTCCTTCTTGGGGCTCTCTGCTGCACTGTGTCTGTGTTTATTCCATGAGGGCAGGATTTTATTCAAGAAATGTGAACATGATAGAATCTTGCTCATAAAGTGGGGAAGGAATCTAATAGCCAAGAATCCCATTTCTTATACTGTTAGTTTTTCTGAGTTTTTTTTAGTATCCACTATAACACTGAAAATGGATGAAGAATTTTCAGGTTCAGAGGACAAGTTTTATCACCAACTATATTCATAAATTTGGAAGGATCTGGCCAAAGAAATAATTTGCTGAACAGTTTTCTGCATTGAGTATTCTTCAATATAAACCTTCTTCCCTGTGCCCCACAGAGGGAGGTTTAGAGGAGTGTGAGCCTGCCTGAAGGGACCTTATGTCACTGGGACTTCCTTTGTGTTCCAAGTGCAGTGGCTTTTAGGAGGAGTGATGCTCTGCCCTTGCCAGAATGGTCCAGAATAAATAACCACTTCACTGAAGAAAGAACATTTTCCACAGTCGAATATCTGAGCGTGTGATGCTAAGATCTCATCAATGCCTCTTCTTTCAGACACAATGTTTGGTTATTGCTGCTAATGACAGAGAGTTATAAATACTGGCTCTTCAATGACTACTGCCAACTCCATGCTAGGCTGGGGGGAGGAGGCTGGATTTTTTGGTGCATTGAGAGCTTTGTGAGTGTTAGTTTGAAGGTCACAGGTCCCAACAGCAGTGAGAGAAGACTGTCAGGGCATATGGATGGAGAGCATTTCAGAAGGCTCTGATGAAATGTTTTCTTCTCAGATTCTTTTTCAGCTTATTAGTAACTATTTTCTGAGTCAGGCAAGCATTTATGACTCAGTAGCATTTTATCCTACTGTACCATGTGGCTTCATGGCAAACAAGGCAGCTGAAAATCAAACTTCTGTTTAATTAAAGCAGAAAGAAACATCTGAAGGGCAATGAGGTTTTTCTCCCCTACTACTTTGTCTTTATTTTTATCTCCAGCTATAAGGAAACTATTTGTTTAATAAAATATGCTCGTTCTTGATATAGAAATTGTTTCTTTGATACATCTTTGCTATTGTGTCTGCAGCTATAGGACACTGACTTCCACACAATTAAATTCGTGAAGAAAGCATAATGAACCTTCTTTCTAATGGTTGGAATACTTTAAGGTGCCAGTCAATGAAATGTTAATACAAGTTTAATTCAAAAACTTGAAAAGATGCATAGAGATAGAAAGAGGTCCTTCAATCATAGTACACTGGTTTATGTCTAAAAAGATTCCTTATTATATTCAGCACTCAATATCTAAAGTATTACCTGTATCTAAGAGTCATCTATAAGGACTATTCAAAAATTGAATAATACGGCACCTACTTTAAAATGGGTAGGACAGCACACAATGTGATGGTTGAAGAAGAGCTTATAAAAATAATTTTATAAAGAAAAATATTTATATTTACATGTTCTAAAGTAGTGCTTCTGTGGGCAATTGAATTTTATAATTGCTTTTATTATCTTTTCTTAGCAGAGAAAATATTCTTTGCAATTGCTCACTGGTAGCTGAGTAAAATAATTGATTCAAACCTTTTAGTAATTAAAGATGATAATCTTTTCTTACCTTATTACTAATGTCATGTAATATGCTGACCATTAATTTGGTGCTCTGGGCAATTGGAAGGATATTTTCCCTCATAATTATTTTCATATATTTTCTAGGGAAGAAATAGAAAAGAAAAAAATAGGATCATATAATTTCTCTGGTCACTTTTCATATTTTGGACAGAAAGAAATTTTGGCAGCAGGCAATATGATGTTTTTCAGTATTAGAGCCAGCTGAAGGAGTTTACTTCCATGTTTTCCACTAGAACCTTCATGGTTGCACATCCAGTCAGTTTAACAAGCAGCGTTCCCTGTTTCTTTATTTCTATTACCCTGTTTTCTGTAGTACAAGAGATTTAAACTAATTAAAAATAAACAAACAACCAACAACAACAAAACCCTCCTCAAAATACAACTCCAGGAGAAGTAAAGAAAAAAAAAATTAAAAAGCATGCTTGGATCCCATCACTAAGAAGAAATATCCCATACAAAATAGCTTCCCAGTTTATATGTCAGAATATTTTCTCTTCCTGTGCTTTGAAAGTTAGAATTCAAGGCTGTCAAGGAGAGAGAACAGCTCATGAACAACTGAGTGAATGAGTGCTATATTCAGTAGCGAATTTTACATCATTTACTGAAATGCTGTGATAAACCCACATTATTAAATATTGTGCTGCATAAATGCAATGAGAAACTATTCATGTGATTGGCATTTTCTTACTGCATACCGAGCACTACTTTATTGAAAAATCTCTACTATTACAGAACAATTTTCATTTCATAAGAATACATCCATCAGAAGAAAAATGCTATAAAGGTTAGATATAACTAAATGGCTCAAAATTTGGAAGCTCATTGTGTGCAGAAGAAAGGACAGTGGGTGATAAAGAACAGGAAAGAACAAAGTGATTTGTATATACAAAGGCCTAAACAAAGAACACTGATCAGAATGTGAAATGTGGCTTAAAAGTCATCACACTTGCTTTTCTCCTCCTAGCCATTTTAAATTTGATGAGTTAAGTAGATTTGCTGAAATGATTTCATGAATAAAATTCTTCCTTTATTTTTTCTCAGTTAATTTTGTGGAGTTGTGGGTATTAAAATACTTTATATGAGAATTTTGTAATGCTTTTAGGTGCATTGTCAAACTGTTAATGCTGTGTTACATCAGCAGTTAATGCCACATGGAAAGCACAGGCTTAGAGGTTTCTGGGGCCCAAAAACCCCAGTAACCAGGGGCCATTGCTGAAGTTGATGACTGAATGTGCCAGCCAGCTTCTGATCATTTAATATCAAGGCAGTTCTTCCTGCACTTCAGTAAAAATATTCACATGAGCTTCTTGGGATGTGATAAACAGAATGAGTCTTTTAGAAATTCTTGAGCCAAAACAGAAGGTAAGAAAGATACTGTAATTAAATGCCAATGTAATTACTGTTGAAGGCGGGGTTTTTTTTTGTTTTTTTTTCACAGCTTCAGGACAGTGGCTGTAGTTGTACACCGAGGAGGGTGGGGTAGACATTTATTCTTAGGTTTTTGGAATAATCTCGTGTAGGAGGGAATTTAGAATGGCTGGAATCTGTCTGCTTGTCTGTTTTAATTTCTAAATACCATTATTTTGTATATAATCCACAAGAAATCATTGCGTGCATGGTAAGCTGCTTACTAAAAAATCCTTATAAAAAAATAGATGCTGTGAATTTATAGTAGTCATGCAAAGCTCACATTTTTCACTTACTTGAACTCATTTGATAAAAATAATTTGCTTAACTAACTCAAAGACTGCAGAAGGCAAGTTGCAGTGGCAGGAATGATTTTTGGACTCTTAAAACCATGTTAAATTATAAAAATATTGTTCCTTGCTCTTTGGGGTTGTCGTGGCTGTTGTTCCATCAGTCCCATTATACAGATGTTCCATTGTCACATCTGTGCAAAGGACAGGATGGAGAGACCAGCTTTTGGATGTATTTATTTTTGTGTTTTCCCACAAACTCCTTTGTCCTGAATTGCTTTACAGGTATGATCATATTTGCCTATAAAGGAATAAAAATGCTTTTCCCCCTTTTTAATAGCTGAAGAAATGAGTCAGAATAGAAGTGATAAGTCTGGCATCAAGTGAGACCTCTGTGTTAGTGTAACAAACTGAACCATGGTATTTTATATCCCAGACTCATATCTCTGCCCAGGGGTAATGAACCCCTTGAATTGACTCACTCTCCTAAACCATGAAAAGGAAAAATGTGACAATCTACCCTGCTCTCCCTCCTGCCTCTGCTAAGGGACAAATACACCAGAAATGTCAGATAGACCACACTGCTCTTCCATCCCACTTCCCTGTAGGAAAAAACCCAGCCAGCCAGGATAATATTCCTGGTTTGCACACACAGAGAGCTTGGCTGCCAGTTTTTCTCTTTGATCTTGTCTCAATGGCACGTTGCAGCACTGATAAGGCAGCAGAGAAGTGAGAATTGAGAAATACAACTTCAGTCTTTATGGGGATTTGTTGCAAAGCTGCTTCTGAGAGAGCATCATGTACGTACAGAACTGCTGGTACTGGAGTTAGCAGAGAGAACTTGTCACTGATTTCAAAGGCTCAAAAAAGCAAAGAGGATGAAGAAGTTAATCAAAGATCAGTTCCCAGAACTGTTAGCTTTGGCTCTGACCACAGAGGTCATTGCACTGTCAGTTTTCTTTCTTCATCATCTCTCAGTCGGGCCTGTACTCACCTTTACAAGAGGAGTGAGTTGTGTAAAACACAGTGTAAGATAAGTCTGAAATATCAAAGCCTTTTCATTTAATGTCAGCCTCTGTTTTTCCTTTAGGTGACAAGGTTAAAGGGGAGTCTCAAAACTCCAATGACTCACTTTCCTTTCTTTCCTGTTAACTAAAAGGCCACTATTTAAAAACTGAGTCTGACCCACATAAAAAAAAAAAAAAAAAAAAAAAAACCAAACTTTTTAATAATCATTGTGTTAACAGGACTCTGTAATATTTTCATAAGCATCAGAAATTAATTTGATATTAATTATGTGATTCCAAGGTCATAGTAAAATCTTTTGCTTGTGTATAATTAGTATTTCTTTCACCACTAGGGACAGTAAATGAGATAGAGCAAAGGAAGGCTTCCACAGCTTGATTTGTATTCACTCCTACCAGCTCTAGCCCTGTCTGTCTTTGATTTTAGTGGAGTTCCTCTTGATGAATAATAGTGAATATTATACTTTGCAAAACACCTGTGAACAAATTTGTGGCCACTCTTATCCAGCACTTTGCAAACATCTGGACCAAAGGCTCAGAGGCTTGCAGACTCTTAAGCACAGGAGCATAACTTTTCATGTGAATCACCATATTGATACTTGTGAACCAATTTAGATGAAATATTGCAGCCTTTACACAACACTCAAGATCATAATACAAGTGCAGTTGGAAAGGGCCATTTTGTTATACCAGGAACCTCCAGATATTTCCACAATGAAGATCACTTGTCAAATAATCCTGTGGAAGGTGGGGTGCTGTGACCTGAATCAGCCTCACTCTGGGAAGGTACAGGGACAATCCTGGGCTTCTCAGTTATGTGGATCTGTGGGGGTTTTCTCAGAACTCCAGCACTCTTCCTGCCTACAGATAACTTCTGCTGGGCTACAGCTCTTCTTAATATACATACAGATTTCATCTGCTCTTTGCAGAGGAGTAATTAGCTAGTAAGAGAGATTTGCTTTTTTTTTTCTTTTAGAGGAACATAAGACTTTGTGACACGCTCAGGCTTACCTTGAAAGCTCTTACACCAGGGAAATTGTAATATTTCAGAGTGAATTTCCTGAACTGATTTTGTGTTACAGTGTGCAGATGACACCTTAATTTTGAGTAATCATTACATGAATGGTGATTGCAAAGAATTGAATTAATTGAATTGAATTCAGTGGCTTTACTGCACAAAGATGGGTTCTTACAACCAAAACCAGTTTGGGATTCTTGGGGGGCAAACTTCCCAGAGGTTTACATTGAATTCCTTTTAATATAGTACTGGTTGCTTTGGATCAGGGCTCTCATCAGGATTAACTGCAGGTCACATGTAAAAAGCAAGTAAACAAAATGAGAAATAGAGATTTCTAAAAGGGTGTATGTGGGGGGGTTTATATCTTTTAGTCAACTCCTGGGTTCTGGGGATTTAACTCAGAGGCCTTTCATTCTTCCTTGCTGTGTTTTCTGTTTGTTTGGTGATCCTGAGGAGTTTTTTATTCATTCTGTGCTTTTGTAGAAATTGTGAAGTCTCTGGGCCAAATGGTGATGGTCCATTTGATGTTTTCTTGGCACACAAACATAGCTTCTGAAGCTCACCAGTTCTTTCATTAGTGCACTCGACTCAGCTTCCGTCACTTCAAGAGTTCTGCACTGACCCAACATTTAAAATCTACATTTAAAGAAAAACTTCCCTTTAAGTCACTGTAATACATCTGCCTGTGTATATTCTGGAGGGGGACATGCAGAAGGTTTGTAACAACAAGAGTTGTCCAGGGAGTTTTTAGAAACAGCTGACTGCTCTGTGTTTGTCATTGTCATCTAATATTTGCAAATAGTGTGGGATTAAAAACAATACAGCAAATAAACTCCTCTGCTTTGTGCTTCAGAAAGCTGCACAAGCCCAAATTGTTTGTTATTTGATGAAAGACCATTACCAGCCAAAGTGGATCCATCTATCTTGAAAAAACAGTATTTTAATCCTTGTTTGGTGAAAATTGTATTAAAGATGCAGTCTCTTTTTCTTTCATGGATAGATGTTGGTCAGTGCCATGTCAGTTTGGAACACAGCGAATATTAGGCTGATAGAATTACAAAAATGTTTGTT
Source organism: Cettia cetti (assembly GCA_013401135.1). Classification (NCBI taxonomy): domain Eukaryota; kingdom Metazoa; phylum Chordata; class Aves; order Passeriformes; family Sylviidae; genus Cettia; species Cettia cetti. Next base: position 201,904 of record VZUI01048212.1, on the reverse strand, counting down.
ATATGAGACTGGCTTTTTAAAATTTCGTTGTAGTATGTTTTTTTTGCCAATAAATCTATTCTAGCACAGAGCATATCAACCAGCTTCTAATACAGAATTCAATGGTGCTAAAGCCCCAAACTCCTAAAATACTTAATGGTTTGGTGGTTTGGGGGTCTTAGTTTTGTTTTGGTTTTTTTTGGTTTTTTTTTTGTTTTTTTTTTTTTTTTTTTTTTTTGCTTTGAAAGAGTCACTTTCTTGCACTGTCTTGGTACTGAAGATTTGATAGATTTGGAGGAACAAAATGTGCAGACAGGTGTGCACTTGCTTTATTGAAATTTAAATTAGTTATGAATTCTCAGGATTGAAATCAGCTCTTTCTGTCAGGAGTGTCTTGTGGAACTTCCCACAGAAGTGCAGTTGCAATTTCCTGTGGTGAAGTGAGTGTTTGCTTTTTGAAAGAACTGAAATCTTGAGGCAGTCAGAAGGTTGCCTATAATGTATATTTAATTGCAATCGTGGAGACCAATTTGCTTTTATGTATTTGGAGGCATATTTTGCGATTAATTTGTGTTTCAGTGTACAGGAACTCCAAGCATTCTCTTCTCAGTCCCCACATGAAATCCTTGATGAGGAGGTGTCCAGGGAGCTCCTTGGAGCTCAGGAAGAAATCAGGCTGCCTCCTCTGTTGGTTGAAGTTTTGACTGGTCACTATTTCACATTCTATTGAAGCCTCTAGCAGCACAGTTTCTTCTCTTTCTCCCTGTCAAGGATTTCTAATTCTGGGCAGCCGTTCAGCCACACTCTGCTGTTTTTCATTCCAAAGAGCTTTTCCGACCATCCTCTCTTGTTTTTCACCCATTTCTGTAACCTGTAGTTGGAGGATTTTGACTGTAGTTCTTAGACTATATCACTGAGAAACTAAAACACGGGCTTTGGTTAGCTTTAAAGGTTTGTTGTCCCTAAGACATGTTTTAAACACTTAAATTCCACCTAGTCTTTGGATGTTTATCTGTTCTGTAGTAGGAAAGGTAGATGTGAATGGGACACTTGAGCCCATGACTACTTTTCAGTAAAATATTGTCATTTATAATTGAGCAAATTTTTTCACCTCCCACACTAAACTTAATAGCAGTAGAGTGCGTTTTAATGGATTAACAATCAGATGATTGACAGACCTTAAAATATACCTGTCAGTGGGAAATTAAAATGTCATGAGAATGGTTTGAATGGGGCTCCCCATGAGGGAGCTCTGTGTCCCACACCACCCAGTTTGTTCAATAGTGAGCTCAGATAATCTCTGCTGCTAGAATTTAATGCTGTAAATGATGCTAAGATCCTCATGGGAGTAAAAATAATGTGTATATCTATGTCATATAGAGAGACAATATATGCACTCGCAGAGCATTTTGTATTTCTTTAAAAACTAATACCTGTAGTCTTAGGAAAGAAAGGTTTTTCCTGCAGTCATACTGCTGTGTTGTGTTTTAGAAACCAATGACTCTGAGAAAAGTTCACCTGTAATGATGAGCAAGGACATGTGAGTTTCCAGTGTGATGCTCTGGCAAAAAGAACAGCTCAGGGACGTGGAACCAGCACACAGCTCCTGCAGCTGTGGAGCAGGAGTAGGAGCAGAGAGGTGACTCCCAGCTCAGGATGTGGAATTGGCAGCTTCAGCACAGGAATACTGCTTCCAGTTGAGATGTCCCCAGCTTTGGAAACATTTTTGAGGGGAGGTAGGGGATGGAACATAAAATCTTTATGGAAAAGGTGGATTTTACAAGTTTTTTTCTGTATCCTGACTGAATATTAATTAGTTACAAGAGAAAAAGATTTTCTGCCAAACTGACTGCAAACAAAAGTGTCTTCTATTCAGTTTGGAAAGATCTTTGTCCATTTTTCTGCCTGTTTTCAAATGCCTGGATTGAGAAACACAGCTGACTTCAGCTGGGGACAGATAATGTATTGATCTGGGCTGGGGCTTGAATACTGTTCATCTCTGCTTGTGTAATGAATGTACAGAAGCTATAGCACCTGGAAAAAGGTGACATTAAAAAGTAAATTCATTTGCCATTTAAGATTCCCTGCGTTTAGGAAGTAATTGGGGGCTTTCAGGATCACAGTTTTTGCTTCAGGTCCTAAGGAATTGAACACATTTATTTGGAAGACTGATGGCTCAGTTCTTCATTCTGATGACCTGAAAGAAGTTGATTATTCTCTTCTGAAAATTCATCTATATCCACCACCAAGTGAAGCCTTTTTTATTGCGTTATTGTGTCACACTTTGATAACTAAATAATTCTGAACACTATTCTCCCAGAGAAGGAGAAAAGAAAATGTCTCGGAATGATTGGCGGCTCTCTATCGAATAAGTGCAGACAGAGCACATTAAAGTTATAGATAACTTTTGTACAAGTTACTGAAAGTGGAAGATTCATTCAGGGAATGTTGCCAATAGCTCAGTGTGGTGAAAGGCCAGGGTGCAGGAGCACAGCCTAACCAAGTGACCTGCCATAGACTTTTGTTCTTAAAAAAAAAACCCACAAAAAACCCCAAAACCCAAAAGCAAGCACTTGTGCATTATGTTATTGTTATAACTCACATGCTGATTATGTCTTCAAATTCACTAGAGAAATCATGGGTTAATCAAGATGTTTAAGTATGAAGGTGCATTTTGTGGTTGTCAGAATCCATCCCCTTCAGATCACAGTTACTGTGCCCACACTTGGGCAAGGCTCATGCAGTGAATGTCTCTCCTCTGAAGGCTGCCTGAATGAATGAAGGAGAATGAGAAGAAACTTCTGCCTTGCCTTTATTCAGGTTCTTTACGTCTGTGAACTTTTTTCTTAAGACAAGGAACAATTGAATTGTTTTTTGTTCCTCTAAGACTTGGGTACTCCTCGCAGTGCGCAGAGAAAACTGCTATTTGTTGTTTGTTACTGAAAGATCTGGGTTGTGGGATAGCTGTCAGACTTGCTTTTATCCTATTAGGTCTTCTCAGGGAGTTGAAAGGGCAGTTTGACATCTAGGGAGAAAAATCTAAAACCTCTCTTTCAACTGTTTCTTTCCATCTTTCATGTTCCCAGAATAGCTTTGTTTTTTTCTCCTTTTTCTAAAATCATAACAGCCATGCAGAAACTTTCTGCTTTGGCTCAGTCTGTATATTTGTGTGGCAGAGTATTCCAGTGATTATCAGTAGCCAGTCTAAAGGTGCCTGTGGGCAGAGTCAAACCACAGAAAAATTGTGGTCTCATTCCAAGGGACACACTGGAACTCTTGTGGCTGTGTGGCTGAAATATCATGGCATTGCTCCTAAATCTGCCTGGGGAAGGCACCTTTTCATCTTGCAGGTTTGCAGATGTTGTGTTGTTGCTCCTTGTGGGAGTCTGGGTTTAGTTAGTTAACCACAGACCTGGGGCATTGTCTGAGAGCTGGAAACTCAGCGTGGGTCAGCCATACTCTGTTTCAGGATTCTAAAGAAACTAGAAAAAAACCCAAAAACCTTCTATATGCAGGACATTCTGCTGTGCTGCTGGCATGTGAAAATCCTTCTTCAGACTAACCTTAGTGCTGGAATTTGAAGATGATATCGGACATCTTGACAGAGATTGAGAATTCCTACATTTGGGATAATCAGTTACTTAAATTGGGAATTCTTTTGTAATATCAGTCTGCAGTGTGTAGAGGCTGGGCTGAAATCTGATAATTGGAAACCTCCCAATTGCCAACTCCTCCCTTGTCTGTGGTGTTGCACACTGAAATGACAGGGTTATATAAGTTTGCTTATTGGAAGGACAGAACAAGTGACAAAGGCAAGAAGTAACTAAAGATATGTCTAAGCTGTGACATAAACTTGAGAAATCAGCACCAGTGCTTAGAAAATATTTTTCTCTAAAGAGTGAAATTCACCTCTGCAGGAATAAGGCAGCCAACAGAAGTGTTGCTTAAAATATATTTAAAATATGCTTATAAATTCTGCATAGCATTTCTGCCAGCACCCAGAACACAGGTAAACATCACCTGTATTTCCAAAGAAGCACTGGCAATTTTTCACCAGGTTCTTCTTTTAAAAATGCATCTTGGAGGTTTAATTGGTAGATTAAACCAACTCAAACTGTAGGATTTCATCTGGCATGATTACTGTTTGTATCTTCAAAAATAAAATCCCTATAAATAAAAGGCACATCCAGAGCTAATACAAATTTGCATAGTGTCAATTAGGTTAATGCTAGCATTATAGTGAATTATATTACTGATGTAATTGTGTTATTTATTTTTATCTTTGTACCTTTAAGTTGGCAGTGAGAGTGATTTTTTTTTTTTTGAACTGTGATTGGAGTTCTTAAATGTCAGCAGAACTAATAACATCAGATCATAATCTTAGATTATGATAGACTTTTAAATATTGCAAAATCTAGAGCTTCAAACACGACAGTTGCAGATATGTTTGGAAGCAGAGATGTTGGGTCTTCATTTTTAAAAAATTCAAAGTCAAATCAATAACTATCTAGAGCTCCAAGTTGAATCAGTCTCTGTTGATTGGGTAAAATTACCCTGGCGTTGAAACCAATTGGAATTGCTGAAAACTCTGTTTTGTTCTTCTGCTGGTTGCTGTTAAAAGTCTGTCTCAATGGCTTCTGTCAGAATCGAAGTGTATCCCCACTAGTGATGATAAAGTAGATTTCACTGCTAGTGAGGGACTAGAGTGATTGATATTTAGGAGTGAAGCCTGCCCTGATAACTCATGCCTTCCTCCTTTTCGAGCTTGGAATACATCATTTGAGGGGGAACTGAAATGGAAAGAGGCATAAATTTGTGGGAGCGATACATATGGGGATGAAAGGAATTTGCTGTACTTTTTCTTGAGCCTCTGGAGATGATACAGGAAATTATTTATTATTCATGACAATTTTGCAATCAGAGCTGACAGCAGTAAAATATGTGATTAATAGACTGTTCTTTAAGCAGATCACCAATACGAATAAACAGATAATGCGTAGGAGGTATTCCCATCTGCACATATGTGTTAAATACTATTGAAAATCACATTTTTCTTTGTCTCTGCTTCAGCTGTATATCGAATAATAAAACTTTGTCCTCCTTGAGCTCCTACCTCAAACTTCCCTATTTCTATGTGTGCGCTTGATCACTGCAATACTAACGTTATTGCTTGATACTGTGCTTGGTGTAATTGATCTTAGCCCACTTATTCCTGTTGTTCAGAGTGAATAGAATTTCAGCTGCGTTCAGAATAGTTGTATTCCCTCCCAGTTTGTGATTTCACACACATTTGAGTGACACAACAGCAGCTTTATCCGAGCGCACCGTAGTCCAGCAGGTGTTATCATGGGCGGATCGTAATGGCTTTGCATCTTAGTTTTGTGACATAAAGCTGGTAGGGAGAACCATAATAAGAGCAGTCATTGTGAGCAACTGCTGGGCTCTTGTGCAGACAAATAGCAAGAACCACCACGGCTCCTTGCCCTTCTGCGCTGCGGCACCGGCGTAAATCACCGCCGTGATTGGGGAAATTGCTGGTGGCCATGATGGCCCACATTATGAGACCCTGAGATTTCAAGTCTCCCACCGTTTTTTTGGAAGGCAAAGATAATTCTGCAGACAGCTCAGGAAAGGTTTTTTTCTTTGCTTTGTTCTGGTAGCTGAAGCTGTGCGAGATAATTGTTCTTGAGAATCTGCGCATAAGGCGATGTCACCTTTTTAACGTCACAAAATTGGCTGTTTTAATAGCAGTAAGCTTGTAATGTTTACAGCTCTGTGACAGCTGGAGTGTGCTGCAGGACACAACAGCACTATATTTTCCTATATAGGAAGATGTCTTTCAGTATGGTAGCAAAAACCTGCTGAATAACAATCTTTGTAACATACTTGCCCTCCCCATGGCAAGTCAGAAAGTGTTATATGTAAGGACAGTTTTGGAGACAAAGAGCTTTACTGCTTGAAGATTTTATCCTTGCAAAGTAGAAGAGCTAAGTCTGTGTTAGGAAGCCCTTCTTAACTCAAATGTCCTTTCAAATCCTTCTGTGCCTTCCCACATTGATGTGGGACTGTTCTGGGAAATACTGAGCATTCAGTTCTCACTGTTTGCCTGCTCTCAGGAATACTCCATCATTTGTGGTGATTCTGTACCTAATGTACAGATACCAACTTTACTTTTCCATGTTCATGGCCATTTTAATATGTCACAGCTGAAGCTGTGCCTGAAACCTTGGTCATTATTCATTCTTCTTTATTCATACTCAAAACCAGGTGATCACTCCTGGATGATCACTCCTGGAAGTGGAATTAAGTGATGTACTTTCAGCCTGAAAATCCAAGGAAAGAGCAGAGCATACTGTGCAGCCAGCATTTCTGAGAATGCGTTATTGCTAGAAACAAAAGTAACATGAATTATTTACCTAGAAATATTAAACTGGCTTGAGATCACTGCTGGAAATAGAGGGAGTTCTGGGCCTTGTGAATCATTCATGAAGCTTTATTTAACAGACTGCTTTTTGTCTTCGCAGATCACTGAATCATATTTTATAACTTTCACGATGTTTCTGTGGGTTTCATTCTACTTATAATAGGTAGGGGATTTTTTCAATGCTTTGTAAGGAAGCACAGATCAGTAAAGTTACATTTTTATGTTTGCTTTTTTCACACATCAGAAGGTATGGAAAGGAAAAAGTGGAGTGGGGAAGGAAGATGTGTGTTACAGTTTCTGCTTGATCATCTACTTTGTCCCATGTTTTCAGGCACTGGGAGCTGAGGCACCCCAAAAACTGAACCCATGGATAGGATGGCCTTTAGCTACTCCTGAGGTTTGCTCAGCAGCTCTCACAACCTAAAGTGCTCTAATGTTTACCTATTTTTCAGGAGATTGTATTAAAAATACTGCTTAATATAACCATAAATTTGTTTTCCTGCATGTGAATATTTACACTCTTAACATTTGGAGCTTCACCAGCTAATGCTGATTTGTTAATATTCAAATGTGGGCTTCTTGGGACTTTTCAATCTTTAATAGTTTCAAAGTCTGAAAATAACATTGCTGTAGGAGTAAAAGGAAGAAACCCAGTGCAAGCACTCGGAGCTTGATGTGGTGTCATGGTGAGCAGTGGGGCTTTTCCTCATAAATCCTCTTCTAAAGGAAATGAGGTAAAACGAGGGGGGAAATGAAAGGAATCCTAGCTGGATTTAAGGAAAAGAAGATAAATGCTAGAAATATCAAAACCTCTCAATTCAGAGAAGAGGTCCTCCTGTTCCCCCTGATGAAAGAAGAGCTACAACTGGTACGTGCCACGAGAGGCAGAGGAACTTTAGATCACAGTGACATCCCGAGTCTTGCTTGTGGATGTGGGGTGCATGTGACAAAGAAGCACACTTAAAAACACTTGAATGGTACTCAGAGGCAGTCTACCTCCAGAACAGCTCATCCTGTGAAAAATACACAGCCCAGCAGGTATAAATTATACAGTGTTTCTTTACATTTCTTATAAACTCTCTGGTGGTAAGAGAGATTTCTCAGGAATAGTGCTCTTTTCAGCTATACATTTAGTAAAAAGAATACAACAATGAAAATCTGTTAGTGGTAGTCAGATGATTTACCTGTTTGTAGCATGGGTCAGATAATTTTTGTATTCAATCTGATATCTTGCTGCTGGAAATGATATATTTGTAAAGAAAAAAAAAATTAACTAATGAATAAAATGGTTTATTCTACCAGGTAGGCTTTTTCTACTTTGTACCTAAGATTTTTCTACCAAGACATATCAAGACAAACCAATCAATTTGATTTATCAATGAAGAAAGAGGAGAGCACAAGTGATCTGCAGACCTTTGCATCCCCAAGCAGGGAATGGAAAAAAAAATATCTAAGCAATAATTAATTTCTACTGATAGTTTTAATTGTTTCTGCTCCCCCATTAACCTGCAACAGTAGTGAGAAAAGAGTGGCTCTTAGTTCTCTGCTGCTTGTCCAGCTGGGAGCTTGTGGGGTACATATCACTGAAGCAAGAGGCTTTTAATCATGCAAATTAGAAAAGGGAATATATTCCCCCATATAAATCCCTCTAAAAGAAGTTTTTTAGTATCAAATGTATATACAATACTATATGTACTTATGGTGCCTGTGGAAATGCACTGATTTTATCCTAAAGTTAATACTAGATTTCATCATGGGATTTTCTGTGGGGCATCTCCAAAGAAGAATATAAATTGTATTTCTGCATTCACTGTGTGCATACAGTTGCCATCTCTACAAGTTACCCTTTCATCTTCAATAAGATTGAGACAATTAGAGGGAGAAGTAGGATTGCTCCAGCACCTGTGTGACTGGAGCCTCTCTGGAAGCCTTTCCTTTCCCAGGACTGAGTGATCCCAGACATAATAGCAGCTCTCAGTTCTTTTTCTAGAGTTGCATGTAGTTAAAGCAAGGTTTGGCTGCTATGGGTGCTGAAGTGATTGTGTTTTGTCCTTTCTGATATCACTGTGTAGCTTGCTCATTTTCAGCTAAAAACCCAACTGAACGTTTTGCCGTAGCAGCTGAACTGAAAAAAGACAGAGGGAAGTATGGGCATTTATGTAAAAATGCTGATTGTGGGTCAGCTCAAATACTGAGATGCTTAAAGATTTTTTCAAATGGAGAAACTTTGAGGTAAATGAGGCTTTAAGTTATATTGAACAAATGTAAAGGTCTGAATAACTGAGTGTTTTAGGAGCAATTCATGAAACAGGAGGGAAAACAAAGTTCTTTTCTATTTGTAGTGTTTCTGACAATGTTTTAGAGATGTGGCAAAGCTCTTTTCAATCTTTTTAGTCCAATCAGTCTGAAAAGTTAGGACCAACCCACACAAAGGTTAAGACAGGGACAGGTTATCTGTAAGGTCAGATCCTACATCCTACAGCTTGGCTTTAAGCTGCTGTGATTGCCAGTGAGGTTATCTGAACCTCATTTTGTGCTCACTTGGGTGACAGTGACATCTGTCATGTCAAATGGCATAGTGGTAAAACATCTCCAGCTGAAGCACACAGCTTGAGCTCTCTTTTCCTATTCCCTTTCTCCAAAATACTTAACTCCCCTAATAATCAAACTCTTAGTGTGGTTCACCCAGTTCCGAGGAACCTCTGGCTTCTGCCACTGAGGTAACTCATCTTTTAAATCTAAAAAGTAATCCTTTGGAGGAATTAATGACAACTTCTAGCTGTAGATCCATGAAATTTATTGCATACCTGTTATTTTGCCCAGCTTTTTCACACTTCTGTCTCCAGCCTTTCTGCAATATCATTTAATATTGATAGAAGTTGAAGGTGCAGGAATCTTTAGTCATCACAAGAAACACAGACAGAAAAAAATGTCAGGTGTTTCCTCTCTCTGTTTAAAAAAATCATTAAAAATAGGTCATCATTAAAATAAAAACCAGGAGTTTAATGTACTTTATAGTGGCTCTGCTTCTGTTAATGCTCAGTGCTAAGACCACTGTTTTTCAAATCTGTAGAAGCGCTGTTATATCTGCTATATAGTCTATAAAATGTACTTTTTCCCATTAAAAGAAATATCACAGGCTAGCATGTGACTGATAGGCAGTATCAGAATACAATCTGCAGAGAGTAAAACTCAATTCTCTCTATCACTAGAAGGACTCAGACATTTCAGAATTCTGAAGCTGAATTTTAAGCTGTAAGCACTCATTTTCCCTCTTGGACTGCTGCTGTTCCCTGCAGATGTTGTTGAGGTGGGTGCTTAGTTAAGCTGGATGTAATATTTTGTTTCAAAGCCAGTTTAATCTCAAAGCCCTGTGTCTTTTACTTAAATAATTATAGCCTGTGCCACTACCTCACATCAATACTGGGGTAATCTGTGCTAAGAAATACTGTGAGTTATAAACTAGACACCAAGTAATAATGAGTTATTAAAACCCTCCAAATGGCCTTTTTAAATGGGAAGTCTGTGTGGTGGTAACACACACCATATTAAATTGATTAGTATGTAGCTTTAAAAGGCAGAATTACAAGTAGGTATTACATGTAGCACCATTTAAAGTGCTGCACCTAGAATATAATGAGGTTAAAGTCCTTCCAAGATTACAAAAAGTCAGTGGTGAAAGTTACCCCGCTGATGTGCAGTTGCTTCTGCAGCAAATTCACACTTTCATTTTGTAGCCAGAGTGGCACTGAAGTCCCCAATACTTCTCTTCCTGTCATTTGCCACTTTATTTCTGTCAGAGTGGCTGCTCCATGATTCCGGGGAAAGCTCTGCTCCCCCTGTTTGTTCATGCTCCCCGTGGAGCTGCTGTCCTTGTGCAGCCACCCCGTGCTGAGGGTTCATGACAGAGTCCCTGATTTTGCATTCAGGCTCCGGCGCCTCCGTCTCCGCCCAGGAGCTCTGTTCCAGGATCACTCCTGACAGAACTCTAGGGCAGCTACTCAGAGATCTTCTCCATCTATTGAAAAATAGCAGGATGAGGAAGGGAGGTTTGTCAGCTCATTTTGTCTGCTGTAAGTTTGTAGAGGCTGGGAAATGTTTGTCTGTAAGTATGAATTTGCCTTTGAAATCCAGTGAACTGACTTTTTACTTCGGTGCCTTTTATTTGCTGTGAATTTCCTGTAACCTCAAGCATTACCTGCACAGGTTCTTCAAGAATAGCAATAACTCTTAATGCTGATTGAATGCAAAATATAACTGTTGCATTTTATGGGAGTATTTTGGGTTTGTATGTCTCTGTGTTACAGGAAGCACCAGTTGCTGAGCTTAAATAATCTCTTATGTCTTCTGTAATGAGGATAGTCTTTTTTAGTTTTAGTTATTTCCTTGGAGGGGGAAAGATTAATTTAAGGAATTCACTGGTGAACAACCTGCAAGAATTTTGGCACGTTGTCTGTAAAAACAAGTAAATACCATTTCTAAAATTTATCTAGATATAAATAATTGTTCTGATTCTGCCACAAGCAATGACAATTATCCTCTGCAGCATTCCCCCCCCCCCCCCCCATATTTTCTATCTTCATATCAGTTAAGATAGCTTATCTATTGCTTCTTGTAGAAGATGCTTCCCACCAAGATGAAGAACATTTGAAAATGCATTTTGTTCCCTGAGTGTTCTTTGTAAGGGCATCTGCTTCTCTTCTATCTCATGGTTGTATTATATGACTGATAACAGCTACTGATAGTTTCCTTGAATGAGGAATATCAAAAAAATGGACTTTGGTTTTATTTGTTTTGGGTTTGGTTGTTGATTTTAGTTGGGGTTTTTGTGTGGTTTTGGTTTGTTGTTTTGGGGGTTTTTTGTGGGTTTTGGTTTTTTTTTTCATTTGATTGTGGTTAATTTCCTTCTAGCTATAACCTTTAGGGAGAAATTACAAACTTAGATTCTTCCTTTACTACTGTATCTAACAAACCCTGTTTAATTTTTTTTTTATTGGTTCTTGTTTAATGAGTTCAGACAATCTTCTCTGAAGAAAAATTGAATCTACAAATACCTTTGTAGTATTAATGAAGTACGTGGGTATAGACTCACGCACGCCTTTATTGCTGTTAAATGTTCTTTTAAGTTGTGCTCTGCTTGGTATATTTATGTCTTGTTGCTGCCTTTTAGAAGAATTTCTGACTTTTTGATAGTTTCGTTTTCCAAAATGATGTGCAAGAGTCAGGTTTGGTGACTTTAACATTCCCTTTACTCTTCAGCAGCATCGTTTCTGGTCTCTGACTGTGTGAGTTGTTCTAGAACTGCCATCAGGTAACCAACCCCAGAAGTATTTCCCATTTATCTTCCAGCCTTCTGTTCAGCTGGAGAAAATTGGATGTAAATAGAATTAAGCCTGGTGAAAAAAAACCCCAAAATCAAAGAATGAAAAAAAAAAAAAAAAAAAAAAAAAAAAAAAAAAAAAAAAAAAAAAAAAGGAGTAATCCAAGGGTTAGAGTAATTAATAATAAACGCTTTATCCTTCTTGTTGATGCAACCTAGGGCTCTTGGAAAGGGCATCTCCTACTGCAGAAATAAAACTAGAAACTTACCTTTCTAAGCATTCTTCTAGACTTGACAATAATTTCTCCCCTGAAATACAATGCAGATTCCCTTTTCTAATGCCCCTCCCCTGGGCAGGAATGAGCTGGCTCTCTGAGCTCAAGTGTTATGCATGCATCAGTTCAGTCTTTGTTACAGTGTTTTACCAATGGAAGGATGCAGGGGCATAAATAAACCTATCATAACAAGTGAACTAGAAATACTGGCCATTTTATTTGCTGTCCAAAGGGAAAATCTGACTGGCTGGAATTCTTCTGGCCACCACAATTTTTGCTGCCGTCTAATGAAGGCATCAGAGTGCACTTTGGTCACTGCCAGTGGCACCATGAGCAATCCCAAAATAAAGTGTCATAAACTGGTTCTGTACTCAAGCTGCTCAAAATCTTTTTGAACTCAGGGATGCAAAGCTAGGCAGGATGCTTTTATAGCTGAAGTTGCTCTGGGTGACAGGCAAACCACTCTGGATGTGATACAGTGTAAGTGATGTAGAAAGCATTGCCTTTGTCACTGTTGGGGTTTGCTCTCGGGGTTTTGCCCCTATGGCTGACTTATCAGTCAGAATTTGCCTCAATGCATTAAGCTGTAAAGTATTTTGGCATTTGCTCTAAACTGGCTTTTCTTCTTATGGAAGAAAAACCTGTTTAAAGGGGAAGTCACTAGGTTTGCACTTGCTGATACATGTTGTCAATTATATTGATTATTTATGTCTTAGTTTGGCCAGCATCTCTGGTGCACAAGTAAATCTAAGTGAATTCAGGATCTGGATTAAGTGATGGGTGCTGTACCAGGGGAGCAGGTTCAGATCTGGTCTGAGACATGAGCCCTTCTTGGGCACATGATTCTCATCCTTCTCCTCTCTGCCTCTGCTGAGCCACACGTCTCAGCTGCTGCTTGGTCTCACAGTGCTGGATATCACCCTGTGCTCCTCTTATTTTGCAGAAAACTCAGGATTTCAGTAGGCGCTGCATTTGTTTTTTGCCACTTAGAAGAGTTTACTTCACATTTTTGCTATGTAAACTGTATTCTTTTTCTAAATAAGCTGTGTGTGAAATTCTGGAATTGATACTATTCTTGTGGTGTGTGATGAATAATTTCATTATATGACATGATTCAAGTGGACATATTGAATAGTTTAGTGTATGAACACTTAGCAGACAGGTAGTATAACTTCACAACAGGATCAGTATGCTTTTAAAAAGGATGAGTATTACATTATACAAAGATACAAGAAATCCTGATGTGGTCTACACAATGTGGCTGATATTTACCACCATCTGTTAAATATTTGTAAGACTTTTTAATTGCATTTATAACTGGTGTATGAACATTGTCTGATGACATATGTAAAAGTAAATATTGTATAGAGTTAGATGCCACATCACTTTAGCATTTAACTGTGTTAGGGTGTGCTAGCATTGGACTGTTTGTTCTCCCTCAAATGTCTCCTTTACAAGTGAAAAATAATGCAATAGAATCTCAGATAGTAATTAGAAGCAGCACCCAGAAACCCAGAACTTGGAAATAACTGTGCTGAAAGATTTCAAAGGCTTTTTGTCTTAAAAAGCTAGCAGGTTAGAAAAAAAAAATAGGATGCAGATTGTTTATTACATTACGCTTTATTTCCATTGCTTTGTGGTGTTTCAGAAGAAGAATGTTTAACTGCCTATAAGACTGCAGAAGCATGAGTGACAGCTTTTTTGTCTTTTCATAGCTGAAAATAAAATTATATTTCATAAGTACTCCTGTAGGTATTGCTTATTTACTGAAAATGAATATATTTTTCTTTGCTTTATGTGTTGTATACTCCCAATATTTCCCCTAGAGGTAAGGAGAACAGTGATTAAGTCCTGAAGCAAGTGCCAGATCCAAGCTGTGCCAAACTTTGTCAGTGATGAGTTTCAAATATTTTGAAAGTTACAGTTTTCTCCCAGCTGCTTTCCTTGCTGTATGGAATAAGCAACCTGCTCCTGCCAAGAGTTACTATATAGTTTTTTTCTCTTTTTTTTTCTTTTTTTTTTTTTTTTTTTAAGTGAGAATTAAAGCACTTCTCTCTCCTCTCTTCTCATCTCCCAACCCAAATATGCCAAGCATGTCCTCATCACTAAGCACAGACTCATAGTACTGATATATCACTCCAGGGAGCTTGGGAGCTTTTCTTCCTCTGCCCTGCTGCTGAGTAAAGAATGTGAAAAGTCTTTCTTGGAGTCATTGGTGTCAGGCCAAGGGTTCTTGGCATTTGCTTGAAACAAGACATCTATGCTCAAATGTAGTAGCTATTTTCTTCCTAGGGAGTGGCTTTCTTCCTGGGAAGCTCCAATTCTGGGTTCTTTTCTTGGAGAAAAAAGGTGGAATACTTCTGTTTCCTGTTCAGGGCTGTGCATTGAGAGCTGATACAATGCTGCTTTTTTTTTTTTTTTTTTTATGTCTAAGATGAAAGAAGTGTTACAGAGACAGTAATGCTGACACTTCATGTTTAGGAAAATGCCACAGCAGAAAACAGGAATGTTTCTGCTCTGTGCAGGTTGAATATGTGTGATTTTATATGGAGTATAGAAATTTATATGCACATCCTAATTGTGTAATAGAAATTGCGTAGTTGGATGCATCTTTGTATCTTTGGATGCATCACTGTATCACATAACATATGTTTTTAGCCTAACAGTGAATTGTTTCAGTGGCATAAACTGCATTCAGACAGTTGAAGTGGGCACTCCACAGAACAGAGCAGAGTAGGCTCCAATTTCTGGCATCTCCTCAGTGTGCCTCACATTATGCTGTAAAATTAAATGGATTTCTTTTATTGCTAATTCCCCCCAGGCATTATTATAGTGAAAGGTCTTTAAGTAAGGTGTTAATGGCATCCTAGTAAGATTTGCTGTTTTTCATTTGTCAGCTCATAATATTATATCAGGAGCTATAGTGGATTCTGCACCAAAGTGTTTAAAGCAAGCCTGCATGCTCTTTGGTAAGGAAAACCCAACAGGAAATTACAGGCCTGTTGCCAGAATTGCAGGTCAAAATCCTGTAATCTTGACTCTGAAAGAATTCAGGATAGAAGTACATAATGAGCTCTTTTGGCCCTGAGATCTCTGAATCTGCATAAAATGAGTGCAATCTCTTGTTTCTGTCAGTTCCAACAGTCCAGCCTTTATGTACTTGGAATATATAATTTGGAAGACAATATGAAATTCATATTCTTCATATGAGTATGTTGAACTGCTAAGTGGCTTCCCTGTAGTGACTTAAATTTCAACCTGTAAACCAGAATAAGTTTGTCTTTAGAACTACTAAAAGTGATCTACAATTGGGAAATATGGGAGCATTTCTGTCTGTGTTTCAATTAGGTGCATGAAGGATTTGGTTTTTTTAATTGTATGGAAAAAGAAAATAACAAAATCTGCTTGACAGTTTCACCATCAGGAAAATGTTTAATGATAAAAAGAGTAAGTGTCAACAAATTTTAAATCCCTCATTTAGAAACATGTTTAATATTCTCCCAAAGCAAAATGTTTAGGGGTAAATATAGATGTTCTCCCAAAGGCAAAGTTACACCAAAATAAATTTTGTTCCTGCTAATGTATTTGGATCAGCCCTTCTTTCCTGCCCTGATATCCTTGGTAATGGAGTAGAGGAGAAAATGCAAGAATCTTCTTGTTCAGGCTTTCCTCATAGCATAATGCTTATTAAAGATCCATTTAATAATTGCTAATTATGAGCACCAGGTATGTATTTTTCAGCTATGGCACTCTGTTTTATTCAATCCTTCCAGATGCTGTTCTCCTTTTTTATGGTACAGAAGCAATAATAAAAAAATCCAGACAGGTGCATTAAACTTTGAACATAGTATTTTCTATGTGTATAAAGCAGTTATTGAACAAGTATGGACTTACTAATGAAGTTAGCTTTCAATGAAAAAATGACAGTTTTGCTTAGGGAAAACCAGAAACTAATAAAATGAATAATTATGTTAATCTGAAAAAGAGGCTAATTAAAAAAAAAAAAAAAGAAAAAAAAAGAAAAAGCTGAATTGTTTGAATTCTCTGATCAGGAGCAGGTAAGAGGTGTAATTCCATGAAATAATTATTAGGGTAAATTTGTAAACATAATTTAAATATTTATTCTTTTAAACTCAGGTAGAGAGAATAGGTCTACTGTTTCACCTGCATGTCACACCTGGAGGAGGCCTGTGCTCCTCCATTTGTTGGGAACACTGTCAAATTGCCACAAAAGGTTCGTGCTGGTAAAGAACAGCTGCTGGATTGCCAAGAATGCCATTGTTCAACCTCTCCTTGATTTTCTTCTTCTTGTAATATTTCCGTTCAGTTTTGTTTTAAAATAATTGTAGAGATAAGCTGCACAAAATGTCCCTTACCAATGTGTCACCTTTGTAATTTTGAGTGAAGCAAAGTGAAGCACATGATGATGTTAAGATAGAGACTTAATTGCTTGTGTCTCTTTCCATTTGGAACTGAGACTTCATCTTGGAGCCAAATAAAATCTGTTGGCAAGAGCTCCAAAATACAATCAGAATCCAGGCCAGTATGACAGGCTTAATGCTGATGTGTTTTGATCAAATGGCTTGTTTGTGTGAGTTTGAGCTTACACCTGAGTTTTCTGTTTGTATCCTGAGGATAAGACACTTTCCTAGGTCATTTCCACTCCAGACCTGCTTCCTGCTCTTACAGAGTTTACCCAGAGCTTGCCAGGCAGGGCAGGACATGTTGGGTCAAGCCAAGCACTGTCCTGGTGATCCTGCAGTCCCTGGCACTGCCTGCCCAATTCCCCACACTCCAGCAGAACAGTGGAATTACATGTACAGACGAAACAATGGCATCCAAAATGAATGAGTGCCAAAGGAAATTCTGTCAGCGTTTTCAAATGCTGCTGCCAAATCTGTGTTTCCATATCTATGCTGATTAGATACCTACAAACTCTCCATTTAATTTTCCAATTACCTGGCATGGTTATTTCCCAAGAACTTCGGTGGTAGGGTAGGTTGTGGCGCAATTCCGTCACGAGGGAGACGCAGTGACCACCACAGAGTCGAAGCGGGAAAAGAGGAAATTTAATTTTTCTTACAGCTTATATAGATTTCAAGAGAAGAGACCACATTGGAAGACTGAGGTTCAACCTCTTCAATTCCTGGTCTTAGAAAGTGTCCATCAATTGTCCTTTCTACAGAAAGGAATGTAAACAAGATAAAGAATTCTGAAAAACATTGCTTTGTTTACATGAAAGTTCTGACTCCAAAAACTAGAAGTCTCAAAGCAAGGCAACAGTAGGTGATGAATACATATGAAAACAGCTCCTGAGTTGCTTTCATTTTCTGAGTTGAATTTAGATACATAGGATTTAATATTTCTGGGCAAAAAATCTTAATGATACATGTGACTCTTGAATCTGTAATTTCTATTCAAAGTGCAGATGATTGATCAATAGAAATAGTTTAATATAGACAAGTTTTTAAGGTTCATAAAAAGATACAAATAAAATCTCAAAGCAGTGCCTTGGTGTGATCTATGTATTACTTGGGTGCATGATAATTCTTCTAAGATAATGATCTTCATTTAATCAACATGTTGTTCTCATAAATCAGAATGAGATTTGGAAGAAGCAAATTAAGTAATTGTGAACAGAAAGTTGCCTACCTTTGTTTACTTTTATGATAAAGTACTTTCTTTGTCCTTCAGTAGTATAAAAAAAAAATCAGCATTTTCAGTGTACACCTGGAAATGCCACTCCATGATCTTGTTTGCCTTGATGTGCTCTGCTGGGTGTGCCAGACTCCCAGGAGCTGGATTACAGAGCTTGTTAAGTTCAGCCCTAGGGCCATGTGGATGTCAGGGCTGTGATGTTTTCACTGCCTGAGCGTGGTGCTGGGCACTGAGCCACCACCTGTCCCTGAGCCAGCTCGCTGAGATCCCTCATGGGGACAAAAGGGAGTGAGAAAACTGCAGCTCTACGGCTTCTCCAGAGACTGGCCTTTTACTGGGATATGTACATAGCCACTGAATTTTCATTTTCTCACTTGTTGGGTTTTTTCTAGGAAACTCCAGTTGCATCTGGAGCACTGCAGAAGTAGGGATGATGGTGAGCCCTCAGAGCGACAGTTTGGAAGGCTTAGGGAGTTCACATTCCTATTGCAAGCTGAAATACTCACTTTTACTTGAGATTTGCAATTATATAGGAGTAGAGAAGCATATAAATCTCCCTTCATTGAAGCCACTGTCTCCTCTAGAGTGTAGCCTTGCCAATTCAGCAGTCGGTGTGAAATCCGGCCCGGCCACGCTGCCGGCTCCGGAGTGCAGTTGTCCGTGTTCCATCTGGCTTGGCTCAGCAGAAAGGTCAACTCCCAAGGCTGCCAGAGAAGTGCTGCTCTGTTGTGGTACTTTATTATCCCTCTGGGGAAGAGGCTGGAATAGAATGTGTGACCGAAACGGAGAATTTGTTCCCTAATTTTCTCAGTAGTCCAGGGACATGTATGCTATTTGGACAACAGCTGTCTGAGTCCATTGCCAAGCTGGCTCAGTAATGGCCCTTGGTGCAATGCAGGAGAGCAGAAATGTTTCCAAGCAGTTGGGAAAACTGAGGAGTTTAGTTGGGATTTTGGAGCTGGCAAAATAACGTTTGATGTTTCACTGTCACCGTGTAATGTAGGCTGAGAAAATCAAAGTGATGTTAGAAGTTTCACCACTCATCACCTTTAAAATTTTTAAACATTTTGTCTAATTTGAAGTCTGTCTCTCTGTCTCCGTCTCTTTTTTTTAACATAGAGAATAGCTAAAGAAAAGTGTAGGTACCCAAAGTTGTGTGGCACTCGAGCAGTGATGTGGCCTAGAAGGAAGGCTCTGCCATGAATGCAGCCACTTCCCCTCCCTTTCTTTTCATGCTGATTTACTGTTAATTGCATTTCAAACAAATTGGAATGGACTAATAGACTGAAGTCTATTATCGTAGCTTTTAACACAATGGAATCATGTTTAATGCTTTGCTCTACAGGGGGGAATGAATATCCCTGGCATTTTCCTCCAAGTAATGACAGATACAGATGGAAATTTCTGCATTATGAATAGTAGGATGGAGAAGGCGTGGGAAGGAATGGTAGAAATAGTCACATTTTGTGCTTTAGTCCATCAACTCAGTGCTTTTTGAGTTAGATAACTGCCTCCCATTTATGCTGGCACACACTTATATCTTTGCATTTGCATTTATTATTGTTAATTTACTTAGTGCTTTGGCCAGTTGTGTTCTAAAATGAGGGAGACTTAATTCTTCTTCTAGGAGAATAATTATGGCACAACTCTTATGTTTCTGCAACTTTTCCTAATTGTTAGACCACTCCTTAAACAATGTCAACATCTTGCTTGCAGATTATGATTTTGGAAAGTTGAAGCTCAGATGTATCTGTGTTATTTGTCAGTGTGCTCTTGAAACAGAAAATGAGACAGACCCTGCTGAGGCAGCCTTGATTTGAGAAGTTTTGAGTGAGCAGATTCATGTAAAGAGGCTTTGCTCACTCTCAAGCAGAGTACCAGGGGAGCAGAAGAGAACTGCATGGCATTTGTTCATCCAGGAAGACTGGAGAAGAAATAGCTTCAACAAGCTGCTCTGTGCCATGGATAGCAGGACCAAAGCCCTCAGTTACAATTTAAGTTACAAATGATTTGAGAAACTTCTTTGAAAAACATGGAAATTTCTAAACGAGAACAGCTTTCCATCACCATGGCAGGACATAGTAAAGGAATATATGGTTTAGTTTTGCTGTGAAAGCTGAGCTGACAGCACACCTGGATTGCACAAGGTGCCTGGGTGGAGCCCCAGGACAGTCCTGCATTTCAATTTATCTGCCCCCATCTTCGTTTTCTGTGTGAAATAATTCCCTTGTCTTTCCATCCTTCCAGCATGCCTAGAAGTGACGTAGGCAGCAGAGAGTGATGTTCTTCAAGCTGAGCTTGTCACAGACATTACAACCTGTGGCTGCCTGGTCACTGTCCTCCTCTTTGCCTCCCACAGCTCTGCAGTGAATGTTTCCTCATCTGCTTCACTTCAAACTCCAGAGGCTTGGCTTGACTGCACAATATATTTCACTGTAGGGTTGTTTTTTCTTGTAAATCAATCCCCCAGTGGATTTGCAAATATTCAGGGGCTGTCTGGTCCCTCTGTCCTGTCTGAAGTGGGCACAGGTTTGTGTGATACTGAGGCACGATCCTGTGGAGTTGCATGACAGGGAAGAAATCAATCTCATAAATGAATATTGGCTGTTGAGCAGAATTGAAGGTTTTCATACATCAATATTCTAAAGTAACTGGGACCACTGAAAATTGGCATGAATTGAGCTTGACTTGTTCTGCAAACCAATGATGGGTTAGGAAAAGAGGAAGATACATCGAGTATGGATGGAAATTTGAATTTTCTAGGTCAATCCATGCCTGGTCTCTTCATTCTGAAGTGCCAGAAGGTAGGAAGAGCAGAGCTAATTCTTTTACTCTCACTCTGCCACCTCCATTCCTGTACCTACTGCACTGTAAGATCTCTGGTTCTTGCTTTGTTTGCACTGGGCATAGATGGGAAAAGAAGTAGGGATCAGAAAGAACAGGAATTACCTGTGTGTACAACTTTGCAAGCTATTTTGAAGAGAAAATCTTCTATATGCTAAAGGATTGTCTGGAGGAGTACATTCCAAGAGTACATTGCATTATAAAACTAGTGCAGAATAATTTTTGTCTTGAGAGCATTACTAACTACAGCCCAAACTTTTAGAAGAGCAGCGGAAATCTTGCTCAGCTGACAAGTGACTTTACTAACATATTGAAATTTGGTCTGTATCTCTAATATCTTTGTAAATGACTATTTTATTTAATTAGTAAACACTTCATCAGACAAAGTATTGGCTAGCACCCCCTGTTTATTAAATCAGAAAGCATTCTCTATTTTAATTAGCATGACATTTTCTATAATTAATTTGATGAAATGCCATCTGCAGTTCTAATAATACTGTGTACAGCAAAGGCTGATGGACATATTGTGTTGACTGCAAGGTATCAACCTTCTTGCATGTCTGCATTTGAAAAAAACATAAAATGTAAGGAAAAGTAGGATTCTGACTTGCTAATGCTGCTGTTTGTGCTGCAAAGCAGATTTTTAGCTAAACAACCCAAAACTTGGTAAATATTTTCAGTGGGAAAACAGGCATTAACAATCTTCAGATTAACACTGTCAGCAATTTCAGAAGACTACCCTGAGGCCTCCTTATTCTGGATACTATGGAACACATTTTCAACATTGCCTGAATTATTTCCTTCTCTTACCCTCACTTTTTAGAAGCTACTTGCTCTCTCAAGACTGCTTGATAAATTGCTTTAATACCTGATGGTTTCTATGCACAAAACTGAGTGCTGATCTCCTTTGAGCAATTAGCTTAGGCTAAAATTTACAGTGCTCTGTACAAATAACCAGC
The DNA here is from genome assembly GCA_013401135.1 of Cettia cetti. Classification (NCBI taxonomy): domain Eukaryota; kingdom Metazoa; phylum Chordata; class Aves; order Passeriformes; family Sylviidae; genus Cettia; species Cettia cetti. The sequence goes on along the minus strand of VZUI01048212.1, from coordinate 180,445 downwards.
AATTAGCTGTCTGTGTACCTTCCTTATAAACCTTTTTTTTTTGTCAAACTATTCAATAGCAGTATTAGTAAATTCTTTTGTGCCAGGTTCTAGCAAGTTGGTCTTTGCCTGAATCCATTGAAATTGATTGATTCACACAAGTTTCTCTCAGCAGTTACTATGAAATAAGCCTTATTAGCAAGTAATAAAAATCTAGCAAATATTTTACAAAAAAACCTTTTGTTTAGCAAACAAAATGAACATTAATTGTACTGTGAATGTAGTAAGAATCAGGTTTTTACACTCAAAGAAGAGCTGTTGATTCTGGTGCTCCTTGTCAGTGCTAGCAGCTGCAGAGATTATTCACGTTAATCTCAGTGAACATGATGGCACTGCAGATTTACAGGCTAGGCAGGTTTTAGTTTAATAATAAGCTTGGGCTGCCATGATGCCTATTTGAGGCTAAAGAATAACTCAATGTGTATTCATAGGTCAAAAAAATCATTGCTTAAAACCTCTGAGAATGGAATAGACTAGGTAAAAATGCAAGTCATGCCTGGCTTAGATAAATATGCACAGAATGGTGGAGGATTCAGTAATCCTCTAAGTCCTGTGGCTTTAGTGAGCCTGTGATGCTTCTCTGTATTTTCATAAATTCCTAAAGTTCATCCAGGGCAGGATTCCTGCTTTTATACTTAATCAAGGAAGCCCCACTTGTTCCTGAAGCTGTTGGATCTTTCTCAGTACAACACAAATTAATTTCAGTACTTATTTGAATGATCATGTCTCATCTCTCTATTGTTCTGCAATCTCTTGTAAAATATCCCAAATTTAGAGACCTGCAGAAATGACAAAACATTTCACATGCCCTTTGCTCATTCACATGAAGGACACAACTCCCTTCTCTTGACTTGCTGCCGAATTATGCAGATAGCACCTGTGCCAACATCTCAAAGGCACACAGGGAGACTCTTGGGGTTACACATGGGAGAAAAAGAGTAAATGTGATAAGCAGCCTGGGGCTTTTTGTGTCACCTACAGGTCTAAAGATGAAAATGCCACCAATAAATAGGAAAACTTACAACTAATAAAAGTTGGATCAATATTGATGTGAAAAAGAATAGAACACTGGACTAAAATTCAAGAGACTTGAAAGTACATGGTAGTTTGTCCTTTCAACTCAGTCTGTGTAATTTAAATAAGAAAACTAGAGTGAAACTAGAGGTTATACTCTTCAAATAAATCACCACCAACCTGCTGTCAGAAAGCTAAATCATTAAAGGCCATACAAACTCTGGGCCAAATTCTTGCACTAGAACAATTCAGGGATTGATTTGCAGTGATGGGGATGTATTTAAGAATGGAAGTTAGTCCATTTCTAAATGGACTAGTCCGTGTCTAAACAACACAACATTTTTCATTAGAATTTACAAGGGCCTGGATTTTTCTTTTGGTTAATGTGAACATACCATGTGTGAGTGCTACGAAGTAATTTTGTAGCTTTTAGGACATGGCAGCCTGTTGTCAATTCAATAAATGGAGGTAAATTCAATAAATGGAGGTAAAGAAATTACTGCAAAATTGATGGGGGTCAAGCTGCTTGTCAAGTAGGAAAAGTTTTGCATTGATTTCTTTTCATTTTATGATAGTTTGCCTGTACTTTGACATTCCTTGGAACAATTTGTATTTTGCCAGGCACAGTACAGAGCTGCATTTCCTGCCACCTCATACCCTGATCTTAAACAAAACCCAGCAGTGTTGAACCTAGACCAGAAACAATATTCTTAGTGAAGCTATTTATAAGAAATCCTGCTTTTTTTAAAGGAAAAAACTTGAGGTAATCATGGTGCTGTATCTATGTAATAGTGCTGTTACTGAGGGGTATATTTATATTTTTCATATATACATCCAAACTGGGATTTAAAATGTATGCATTGATCATTTCAGCAGAATGTATATTCCATGTTTTTTGCCTAGAGATAGGTCAGATGATGAAAGTATTTACTTTAAAAAACATATAATAGAATAAGAATTTGGACATTTAGCCTGGCAATGATGAAATGTATTACTGTTGGCTCTGCAGCCAGTACAATTTTGTAAGATGATATTGTTGTTTTTCTGCTGTGACAATCCCAGAATTTTGTTTGAGTTTGTTTTCATGCAATATTTTATTTAATGTTGCATTGTTTGTGAGAACCAAATAAGTTGTAGAGAACCTGTTGAGCATCAAGTTATCCTGCAGAGGTGTGTGCCCACTAGGCAGTCTCCTTCTCAGTCAGCCCTAGAAATAAGGTCAAAAATCAAGATGGAATAAATTCTTCCCAAAGATAGTTGTGTGTAATAACACTGTCTACCTCTTTTTTTTTTTTTTTAGTGATACTGTTTTTAATCCTCCTAATGTGTTTCCCATTAATTCTGTTTGATGTAAGCTTTGAATTTCATAAAATAAATCAAATACTTTGGATGAAAACCCAATACACAGTTTCAGCAGCGTTGCCTCTATCAAATGTAAAATTCTCAAAATTTTTAACAAGATCTATGTTCTGTAAAGTGCTCTTATGTGTTTATTATATTGCCAGCCACTATTTTTGTGGGAAGAATCCTGGATTTATCGTGCCATTATTTTATTTGGTACTGATCTCAGGATAAATTATATAGAGACCCTTGGTTGTGTCTTCATGTGTTAGTAAAACAGAATAAACTGATCAGTTATTCAATGCTCTGGAGTTTTCAAACTTTTCAGAAATATAATTAGGAAATTTTCAGTCAGTTGTTTTTCAGACTGTTTTTGTGTGCATCATCCAGGGCTGGTGGCTTGATAACACATCTTCTTTACAGAGGCTTCCTCATGTTCTCCTTCACTTAAGACAGAATGCTTTTTATTCTAGTGATGCTCTCAGATCAATAATATGGCTCTTCAGGGCTGCAGTTTGTGCCCAGCTGAGAGCTTTTCACATGATACTACTCTTTGTTTCAAATTAAATGAGAATTTCTTTGAAGTAAGAACTCCACTCTGAGTGTCCTTGTGAAGTGTCAGAGGTCCCTGAATCTCCTTGTGGTGAAGGCACCAAGATAGTAAACAAAACAAAACAAATCCATCAGCTGTGCAAGTGGACGAGGCTAAGGACTAGCTATTGTTTTCTTTTTCAGAATTCCTGACTCTAGGTAACAAAAATTAAAAAAAAAAAAAAAAAAAAAAAAAAAAAAGGTTTATGGCTCTTAGCTAACATTTGAGCTATCAATGAAAAAAAATCATCATGTAGTGTGATCATCAACTATCACATTATCCAGCCTGAAAAAATACTGATTATAATGTGACTTCCATATTAATTACTATGATTACTTTTGAAGACTGTTGTGCTCTGTGTTTATGTGGGATTTTGATACACTCTTTTACATGAGAACCTCCATACATTTTGCAAGGATTCAATTGATTCATGCACTTGAGGAGTTGATTACTGAATCCAAGTTCAGAGAGAAGTATAATTACTGTCCAGCAAAGCCTGGCTTTTCAAGAGGTCTGAATGAGTTTTCTGTTCTGATTGAGTAAATTTTCTTCTAACTTTAGAACCAATGCTTTCACAGTATTTGCCATTCTAAATATTGTTCCACCCTTGAGAAGGACCTGCAAGAAGAGCCTCAGGACTCTGTATTTTATTTGTGGTCCTCTTAGGAACTTTAAGGGAAAGTTCTTTGAGTGAATTGGTTTTGGTGGGATTAGTTAATGAGGCACAATGCTTTAAATCTTGTTGGCAAATGACTTGTAGGAGAGTAAATAAAGGAGAAGGAATAGCATTCTGTACTTGTTTGGATTTGGGCAGCACATCAGGGTCACCTATGGGGTCAAAATGCACGGTTTGGAGCACTGCTGTTCAATGTCTCTGGGCTATTTATGCCATTTCTCACAATATGGTTCAGCCATAGCCAGGGACAGCCCTTTACCCAGACAACTTCATTTTTTCTATAATACTCAGCACCATGATCCAGTGTCATTGGAGATTTCCAGTGCTGGGGTTTCTAGAAGAACACATGCAAAATAGCCTAAAGGAAGCTGCAGAAACTACCACAATCTGTAATTGTTAACCAGAAACCCAATAACTGTATAGGAAGTGCTGTTCCTTTTCATTCAAAATGTATATTTGAAATATTTTCTCTTTAAAAGGAGCTGCTGTTAATTCCACAGTTCACAATCTGATTTCCCTTCCTAAACAGCAGCTCTAATAATACAGTCCTAAACTCCATCAATCCCACACACTTCCCAGCCACGGCCCTAAAATAGCTTAGTAAGCTCTTCAAATGAGGCTTCATTAATTTTACAGAACATACCAGAGGACATTCACTAGTGCTGTATATCTCGAGTTCCTGTGGAGTCAATTAAAATAGAGCTACATTTTTCTGGGTAAGGGAAGCATTTTTTTATGACAGCATAACCTTTTTCTCCAGTCATGTTTACTTCCCGCTTCATAAAATTCAGGGATCTGTAATGAATTTCTCAGGCATTACTGAGGATCAGGGAAGTTCTTTTGTGTTTCCTTTAGGCTTAATTTAGGACTTTTCTTCTGCTTTTTACATTGTTATAATAAAAATGTTTCATTTAATTAAGTATAAATCTCTTACATAGGTTTTAAATAATCTGAGAGAATCAGCGCTCTATTCAATCTTGTTACAAATAGTGGAAAATTTGAATTTTTTTTTTCTTACTCAAGGCTGATGTAGTAATTCTGTATTTCTTGGTAATTTTTCAGGTTTTGATACAAGTAAATACAAAGTATTTTTATAACAATCCCAATTAATTTCAGATTTTTTTTTTCTTGAGGTGTAATAGATTATTTTTTCTCACAAGAAATGATAAATCAAGTGAGAGGAAAAAGTTGCAACAGTTCCTCCCACAGTGTTTTAAATGTTTTGAAGTGGACCTACTTAGCTTTAACCCTTCTAACATTCAGTTCACAAGAAAATTCAGTATTCTGCAGCCCAGCAGGAATCACACAGAATATGGACTGTCGTAAAATAGTCATACCTTTGTCCATCCAATCACCAGAAATAGAGACCAGTACAGAAGTTTTGTTGGAATCACTTCTAAGGAGACATGTGGCTATGATGTCCAACAAAATCTTTTGGTTTTTTGCAAAACTTTGCTTCGGTATTTGGCCAAAACAGAGATGTATTGAATGAGGTGAGCATGCTACAGGGCATAAACTGGTGGGTTTGATGCTCATGAGGCAAGTCAACAAAGCTTCTCTCTTGTTTGTGTGTTGTAATAAGGATACTCTAATCAATTAAACATGCTGGTTCTCTCTACACGTGTATTAAATTCTCAGTGTGTTTGCTTACTTCTCATTTCTTTGTCATTGCAGATACAGCAGTGGTGTATAAAACTAGGAATGGACATGTTGTTGAACTGAATGTAGAAACAAATACAACTACATTATTACTGGAAAACACAACTTTTGTAAGTAGTATATATATATTATCTGCTTCTTTCTCAGTGGAATACTGATTACATTTTTTCCTGTAACTGGATGGACAGAGTACAGTTTATAAAAGTTAGAGGAGATATGTTCATAATCTGGACTATATTGCATATGAATGAAAAATGTAATCCATTCCTCTGTCAGTGAATGATTTCTGAATGAAGTTATTCATTGTTTTATTCAACCTATGTGCAAATAACCAAGATGTTGGATTATTTCCTGTTGGTTGTGCTTTGTTCAGACCATCTGAAGGATGGATCGTGCTTGGCATGTGTGCTGGGGAATCTACCTGATGTCTATTAGGAAAAATATTTCATAAGAGATGGGAATGCTCCTTAAATATTGAGAGTTTTTCACTATTAGAAAAGGGAAATTGTTCAAGATTCATAGGAATATTTTCCTTAAGGGAAGTAAATATGCCAAGAAAAATGTCCTGTTAATCTCTGGTTTAGTTGTTTCTCTGTGCTTTAATGGTGGGCTAGATGATTGGGGATTATTCCTCTTGACCAGTAAAGGGTGTATACATGAATGGTTTCTGACTAGCAGTAATTGCTAAGAAGTACTTTAGTACTTTAGCCTGCATTTTCTTTTGCTTTGCTTGGCACTGTTATTCTCAGGGATACCACTTACATTCCACCCTGTAATTCTCATTTATCAGGGTTTTGCAGCATAATTGTGTGGCTTGTCAATCTTTCCTCATAAATACTCCATGCAGACCACTGGCTGTTATTGTTAATCCCTGTACTTTTAATTTAATAAAATCTTTTACACCTGCAGACTCAAAAGGAAGATTCATTTTCATCAGGGCTCTTTGGCAAAGGCTGATTTTATTCCTGATCTGTTCCTGGCCTTTGCTGATAGAGATTCCTCTTTTCAAAGCATAAAGCCTCAGGTAGCATTTACTTCTAGCTTCTCAAACAAGAGAGAGGGGAGAAAGAATTTGGAGCTGATTTCCTAGGTTAGTGTAAAGATGGAGGAGGATGGAGGAGAGATATTATATTTTAGTGGGGTGGGGGTGTGTGTGACTCCCCTTCTGTGAGCTGCACCTTTCCACATGCTGGGATGTGCCTCAGGGGACCTCTTAGCCCAAAAAAGGCTGTCAGACACAATTAAAAGTGGGTGGAAGGGTGAATTACTGTAAAGTACAAACCCTAAAGGACTAATAAGCACTTTCCCTGCTACCCTTTTATTCAAGTGTGTGTGAGCACCTGCCTGGCCAGACTGTGTCAGGCCTGTGGTGCCTCCAGTGCACAACTTGAGCACAAGCAGCTGCTTGGGCATCCCTGGCTGTGAAACCTGACCTTAATGACAAGACTTGAGTCTCCTCACAGATGAGCTCACACACTTCTGGCTGGGAGTGCCTGGCCTGTGCTGTGGGGTGTGATGCCAGCATGCCAAGCCAGGCTTTCCAGGCCATTGTGCCACACCAGCCTTGCCAGCTGACGATGGGCTGGGAAGGACAAGTTGCTCCACACTGAGTGTCTGCAAAGCTGTTCTTCTCTGGGCTTCTTTTGGAACTGATTTATCCTCCATTCACACAAACCCAGTGAGCTCTAGACACTAGATATCTACTATTAATTAGAAATGTGGGAAACATGCAAAATAGATAATATTCAAGCAATCATTTAGCAATTATGGGTGGGGGGAAAAAAAACCCTTAAGTGTATTTTTTTTTCCTGCAGAGCTGCTCTTTACTTGGTCAAAAGTTGAGAGTGTTATGCTTAAAAAAAGTCAATTCCAGAAATTAGTATTCATATGGAGGAAGTATAATAAAAAGCTGAAAACAGAGCAGAATGCCCAGCAAGTTTGTTGGTGTATGTTTGGAAGAGAACAGTGGAAAATGTTCTGCTGACACGGTGGCAAACAATCCTAACAGGGTACCATTACTGAGGCAGGCTGAAATCAAAAGCTGTCCTGTTCTTCCGAGCTTGACTGTCCCCAAATTTGCACTGCTAAATGTAATCTTCTAAAGTTAGACACCTGGATCATTAATCAAACATTTTCCTTGCTCAGTGTCACATCTGCTTAATCATCAGTGCATAATTAGAATGGTGGTGGTTTAATGACTCTGCAGAGATGTCTTGGATTAATAAAAGATACAGCAGAGACCCAACACAGGCAGTGAGAATGCAAGTTCCTTCATTATTTGCTATCAAAGGGTTTTAGTCATGGAAGAGTCACCTTTTGATGGGAGTTATTAGTCTGATTTCAGTCTGCATTTGCTCTCCTGTTTGCCTTTGCTCAAGCAGCCACAGAAATGGCAGGGTTTTCCTAGTAATGTTGATAATTGTCCATGGAAAATTGAACTGCCGTGATAAACTCCTTGTGCAGAGGCAAGGGCCACCCCTGATTGGGTTGTGTTTGAATCAGCAGCTCAGAGGTTTTCTTTTTTTTCCCCTCGTTGCTCAGCCCCTGAAGCAATCTTCCACTGGGCACAGATCACTGGCTCTTCTTTTGCATCCTAGAGACTGCCACTCTCCTGCAAAATACACATCTTTTATCTTCTTTGTGTTGCTTATTGTGTAGAAACCAGATATCCCTAATGAGGATCTGCTGTGCTCACTAAGTAGGTGTATCATCAAAAAAGCAGGCTACATTAAAAAAAAACCAACCCTATGTTAACATAGATACCAAAATCCCTCAACCTTTAAAAGTGCCATAATAATAATAGTAGTCATGCACCTGAAAAGAAGAAAGGCTAGTGTTTTGTCTTTCTAGGATGCCCACTTCTCTTACACAAGGGAAGTATCTACCCCAAGTTCCTGAATTAAAGTACTTTTTCCCAGTATAATCAGGTTTTATTTAGAAACAGAAGAAATTCCTGCACTTCACTTGTCCTTCTGGAATGCAATCATTTTCTGTAATCAGTTAGTAAAACAGTCTGGCCTTTATATAATTAAACTATCAACAAAGCTATATTGTGGGCAACAAATACAGTGCCATAAGTGAGAAGGGTAGGCTGCAAAGCACAAAGAACACCTGTTAACATCTCTGGCTGTTATTATTTAAGGATGTTGTCTAATACACATTTTCCTCTGACTGTATCCATGTAGTGCCTCCTGTTTCAGCTGTCTAATAAACAGTTAATATCCTTAGCCAGCAGCATATAAATGTTCACAGCTGGAGGCTGGGCAAGTCTCCTATGAAGAGGAGCCAGAAAAAGCCCTAGACATTAATCACTGTGTGGCCTCATGGAGTTTGAGATGCTGCCTCAATACATGATTACAATATGTTCCCTATCATCTGCCTGGGCTGCCTATCACTGTGGATCCTAAGTGACAAGCCTACCAGTTTTTCAGCATTTGTCAATACTTTATTGCACTTTATGTTTCCAAAACCAGTGGCATTATGCCACATTTATCTAAGAAATGTCGGTATTTAGCAAGGATTTTACTTAATGCTTTTGCCATCAGCTGTTCCATAAGGTCAGAAAGAGCAGGTTGCCAGTTCACAGTCCAGCCACAAACTGGAGAGGAGAGCATGGATGCTTTAGCTCAGGGAAAGTTGTCCATCTGGTTCCTTATTCTACCTCAGCTTCTCAAGTCTTTTTTTACAACCCTTACCCCTACAACAAGTTTTACAACCCTTAGATACAAAATAAAATGGAAAAAAAACAAGCACAGAGAGGACAGAAAGGGACTGTGTGTTCTGGTATGAAACTTCCCAAATGTGTTGAGTTCTTTGAAAGAAACCTGCAGAAGCTTTGCCTTCATTTCTCCCTCTTAAAAAAGCTCCAATAATTATGGAAGTGATAAGACTTTTGTTAGCCCTCAGATTCAGTGCTCTTGTGGTGCATGTATTCAGATGTGATGCATGCACCCTAACAAACATTCAGGATCCTCTCAGGAGTGAGTCTACTGGGACTCCTCCAGTCTTTGAGGGTGGATGATAGGGTATATTTTGAATCTGGTGATTTGTTTTCAGTACCAGGCAATACAAGAGGAATTGTTTTCAGCTTGTGAGCTCTAGAGTAGGGTCCTGTATCTAGTACAGCTTTCCCTCAGCTGTATGCTTTGGACCCTTCTAACACTCAGTAATTCCTAGCTTGCTGTGCCCCTTGATTTCTGTGCCTTTCCACAACTCCTTTCAAGCTCAAAGGGAAGCTGCATCTTGGTGCACAGCAAGCAATTATTGCTGAGTTTCTAACCTGTTTCCAGAGGCTTGTCAGGAGCATCCCCTAGAGCCTGTTGTGTTGTTGTGTCACTGTGAACCATGCTGGACACAAAGATGGAGAGGGAAGGACCTTGCTGCCTGCTCTTGGTGTCAGAAGGGTGGCAGAGCAGGAGCAGTCTTGGCTCAGGGATCAGGGTCAGGCTGTGGCAGCCCAGCTGTGAGAGCCCTATGGAGGCCAGAAGCAGAGAATGAGAGCTTCAGTCTGAGCAGAGCTTCTGGCAGGGACCATTTTGTGGTGTTTTACAGAGCACTGTTCATAAACAGCCCTGCTTGTTCTCTTCCTTTTGATACTTTCTTTATTTTGTTTTGTGCTCCCACCACCACACCCTCTCCCTTTTTTGACAGGCAACTCAGTGCAGCATCATAATGCAATTACAGTTCCTTTGTTGATTAATGTAGATTTAATTGCAAGAGTAGTTTACATGCTTATATTTTAAGACCCTTGCATAAGGGATTAATGAAAGTATATAATGCGTAAGTAATTAATGAAAGTGAATAATAGTAAATGCATTAAATAACATTATATAACCACATAAATATTAATAGTTGTTGCAACACTGGACATTTTAATGACCCAGACATGTTCTAAATAGGTGGTTCTGAATATTGTAACATTCTCTCTACTCTCCCATGCTCCTCCAAGTGTCCAATAACCCTCCTCAGCACAACCTTTTCAGGAGAGGGGTTTTATGAAGAAGAGTTTATTGTTGCAGTGCACCACTGTGCATCGAGGTGGGAAAGCCTCACAGATGGAAGGATTTGCAATCACTGTGGTTTGGTGTTTTTTGTCCAAGTGAAGGAGGTTTCACCATAAAAAAGGTGAAACTGTCAGGTTGTGGCAATTCTGTGTGGGATTTCTCTAAATAATATTCCTGGTAAGATTGTTCCTTGATATAATTAAGGGTTGAGTATGTCAATATTCCTGGAAAATGTAAGAGAAAAGCTTCTGATTGACTGGGTAGAGGTTCCTGTCTATCAGGATGCCATGGTGCAAGGCTCATGACTGGTTCATGTCTATTTTTATGTCCTACAGTTCCAGGTGGGTTTGGGGAATTTGGTTCCTGTTTTTGAGAGCCACCTGTGCACAGCATGGAAGTCAGCTGAGATCATGTTTTAAGGCACATTTGTCTTTTAAAGTGGACAGGAAACCTGAGGGTTAACAGTTCCAACACCTGCCATTGCAGCATTTTTGGGTCTAGATTAAATGCCCAGGTGACACAAGAAGCACCACATTAAGAAACGTAACCTTGGAAACCCAAATTTTTCATCATTCCAATTATAGCACATTTTCCTAATTATAACCTGTCTTTCTCAGAGGTTCCCTGATTTCAGTGCTACAAGCCTTGCTCCTCTGCTGGGCTCCACTCTCTGCTGCCTTCTCATGGTCCTTCTTCTCCTTTCAGTCACAGCAGTGGCAGTGAAGGAGAATCCCATTGTTCCCTGGGTTGCTGGTGCCTCCCAAGGGAACTGTGACATGCCAAACGTCTTCTCCTCTTGCAGCTCCTCTAATTCCATCCCACCTGACTCATTTTATGCCATTTGGCCAATGCCTGTCTGATCAGTTGAGCTGGATACTTGTGAGTGCTGATGAATTCCCATCCACTGAGATTCTGCTACACCATTAAATTTCTGATACAGATGTGGGTGTGCAATAGAGAGACTTTTAATTTCCTAGGTAATGGTGTTGCCACCAAGCTCTAAAGTAACATTCCCGAAGGCCTTAAAATATTTAATTCTGGATGGATAATAATAAAAAAACCTCCAAACCAATAAACTAAAGCCTAAATGTGTGTTAAGGGAGCATTAAACAAAAACTGGAGAAAGAGAGCAGGAGTGTGGAAGATGAAAGTTTCTGAGGAAAACAGAAGCACAAGAAACTGAAACAGCAGGAGGGGTAAAACTAAAGGGAAAACCCAAACCCAACAAATAAGTAAACTCCACAACAGTGAACTTTTCTTTAAATCTGTTTTAACTGTGATACATTATTTCACTTAAACCCATCCATCTGAAACTATGGAAAAAGAATATTTTAACATGTAAAGTAAACATGTTACAAGAATATTTTTACAACTCTGGGCTAGACTGTATTACAGATAACTTCATCTGTTTTCTCTATATTATGTTTTTGAAAGAGTATGAATAAGGCACTGATTTAAATGTCATAGTAGTTAAAATCCACAAAACCAGTAAACCCAACATTTTATAGTATGTGAAGGATGAAGAGAGTTGCCAGTACATCAGTAGGTCAGAACTGGGGTTTAAGAAAACAGGAGAAATAGAAAGAGCTGATACGAGGGGCCCTTGCTGAGGATGCAGAGCCTAAAATTTCTCTTAAACTCAATCATAACAGGTATGTCTGTTAACAGGAAAAAACACATAACATACAAAGTTAGAAAAAGAAAGAAATGCTGACATTGGAAATCAAACTTGAGAATATATTGTTCACTGGAATTCTATGCTCCATTTTAATCACCCATATGGAAAGGTGGAAAAAGCCAATTCTTTTCCATGCAAAACTATATTTTAGCAGTTCTTGAAAGGTGGATGAGAGAGGGAAACTGGAAAGCTGAAGGACAAAAGCCTGTTCAAATTCTCTCTGTCTTTTTGCCTGGATTTGGCTTTTACTGTTGAAACCTATGGTGGCAGTGAGACCACTGAGGTCATCACATCATGCATCACTGTCAGGAGAAGAATTAAAACTCTTATCACATGAGGCATTTCAAAGAAACCTAGAAATACAATGTTCCATATGGTTAGACCTCATTTTACAGTCAGTGGGGGATTTGGTTGAGTGAGGAATGAAACATCAGGTATAAGGATCATTTATGTCTGAAAAAGTGAAATTGTGTCAAACGCAGCAATATAGGAAAATTGGATGGCAGGTGTGTGAATTAAGCAGGGAAGACAGTGCACAAGTGTTAAAAATCCCTCCATTTATTTTGTCTCACAGTTATGCAACAGTTTGGGCTGTAACCAATTTAAGGATTACAGCAATTTCTCCAGCCCAAGTGTTTTCTGGTTGCATAGAGCTGATGTTTTTCATAAGTACTTCAGTTCTTGATGAGGCTGGGTAGAGAGATACAGGGAAATTCCCTTGCCTTTTTCCTTGTGCTCTGCCTTGTCTTTGTTGGGTTTGGACAGGGATTAGGGTGTGCAGGGAGTGCACAGTGTTGGAATACCCCAGTCTCTAACTAGCTGATACTGAGCAGTGATGCTGAGGGAAACCAGCCCTGCTTCTGCGTCCCTGGTCCATGCCTAATTAAGCAGCTCTGTTTCTCCCAATTTCAGAGCTTATTTGTCCAAAATTCCATTTCTCAGAGACCAAGCACAGCAAATCCATAGGGATATAGTCACATGGGGCAGCATTTAGGTCTGTCCTCCTTAATGAAGGCTAAATAGCTCCTGACAAAGCAAGAAGCTTGAGAAATTGTGGATGTGCAGACCCGTGAACAATCGTCCTCCAGATTTTTGATAACAAGGCACCTGAGGGGTTTTAATTCCCAGTGTATTTCCAATGTGGTATTTCCCCAACACTTCCTTTTAAACTCAAAAATGTGTTCTCCTGAGAAGAGAATGAACCCCTGGGATCAGAGTCCTCACAAGCTGCTTTTTAATGAATAAATATACCTAATCCCTGTAGAGACTGGCTCAGCAGATGATCTCCCAGGAGTTTGTGTGGCATTCATCTCATCTCCTACAGCAGGGACTGAAACTTTCTTCTAAGCCCTTTACCAGCTGAAATCCCTTACACACAGTTGTAGGGGAAAAAAAAAAAAATTCTATCCTGTTTTAGTGACTCACAGATCATGAGTTTACTTGCTAGTCAGGTGATTGTTTCAATTTCCTGTTCTTAATGTACAGGGGCTTCTTCTGTGCACATAAATAGGCAGTTTCTGAATTAATTGCCCAAATTGTGCTCGTCTTTACCAAAAAATCCCTCCAAAACCAGAATTCTAAGGAAATTGTAATCACTTGAAGTCACTTAAATCTCTCTGCAATTCTACTGGAATTAAACACCTGTTTCATTAAAGGCTTGATTGTAAATCCAACTTAAATAAATAGTTTTTATGATAATTTAAAGAAATCAACGTTGCTGTCAGCTTTGACAATGAGCACATGATTTCTGGTGGTATAATTTTTAGTTTCTTATTTCTAAGGTAAAACATTAAAAAATATGAAACAGCTTTGTACTACTTTTACCAAGAAGTATGCTGTTACACTAACAAAAAGAAAACTATTTTTCCCAAACCCACTACCATACAGTTTTTGGTATATGAATGCACACTATGTGTGCAGGTGAATACAAGCTGAATAAACAAGGTCAGTGGGATTCAAAAAGTTTAAATCCCAAATCCACAACACTCTGCACTTGAATATGCAAGTAGTTCTGGCTGGTATTGCCTGGAACTGCCAATAGCTGGCAGCTGAGCTGCTCAGGTGTTTGCAGGAAGAGTCTCATTACCTTTGTGCTGGCATAATCGGGGGCTGCAGATTCTTGCTCAATGTGTGAAGTGGTAGGAGCTGCACTCCCTGAGAGGGAATTTGGAAAGTTGCCTGGGTTATATTGTGCTGAACGCTGAGGTTGTGGGACAATAATTAATAAACTGCTAGAAAGAAGACAGATTTCACATCTGAAAATATTTTCAGTGAAGTGCCAGGAAAAGGGAATGTTGTTCGTAGATTAATATTAGCACATTCTCTGCTTAAAGATGATTAATTCATAAAAGCAAGTTTGAGCACAGTAGAAATGTGTTCTGGATGCTTTGTAGATACAGAAGGATGGTTAAGGTGTGTTGCTTTTTGGGTTTTTTTTTTTTTCCTTTTTTCTCAAGACTGGAGATTTATCTTCTGACTTCTGATTCTGTTACACCACTGAATCAAACAGTTTATCTTCAAAAATATTTTTCCCTTTAATTCTTTTGGATAACTTGGTTCTAACTATATTACCTAGGAGCCTGAGTTTAATCTGTGTATTGAAATACAGCATCTTTTCAGTTTATTGGAAGCTTTTGTTCAGATATAGCTTCTTAGCTACTCTGAATGTAATAGTTTGTGACTTCCTGCTTGTGTACCTTTAAACCCCTATTGAACTCATTAGTTTAGTGGTGGGATTAGGCTAAGCAAAACAAGATGCTTAAGAAATAAAATAGTGGATAGATCTTGTTCTACATAGCTATTTTTTATTTGTTTGCATTTTGTGGCTTTGTGGTTTTGTTATTTTTTTGCTGTCCTACTTTTTTCTATTCTAATCTGTATTTTTCATTTCTTCCTTTTTATTTCATTCTGCAAATAGATGTCTTGAGAGTAATTTAAAATTATTTTGTTCAGTGCCCTGTAAAGTACACTCCTATCCTTCTCATGCATTAGATTCATTAAATTATTTCTGACATTAACGTTACCCCTTGATGAAATTACAGTCTTGAATTCAGTTGGGTGTCATGTAGTCTCAAGTGGATATAAAGCAGTATTAGTTTTATAGTGCTACCTTATGTTTCACTTTGCTCTCTGCTAAGAATTTGTTTTAAGAAAGACTTTTGCTTTGGTTCAAGTTGTTTTGCAAAGTGTTTGTGTATGTGGTGTAGAGACATAGTGCACATCTATTTTTTTTCTTGCATGTTGTCTTTAAGGCTAACCTAGTGGTGAATCTCCCTTTTAATCATTCCAGCTAAAGTGTCTTCCTTCATTCTCTGGGAATGAATTGGTTATAGTTGTTATCCTTTAGCTTAGTGCTTGGAGTGATGATAAAAAAACTCATCAGCCTCTTAATTGATATTTAGTGTTGAATCCAGATTCTTCTGTTGCCATGATACTGATACCAGACTAAGAATTATTTGAGTCCTTTTTTAGTGAAAATTACATTGGCTTTCTAAACCAAATCTGTCTTATGAAAGGGAAGCTCTTAAATTAACTGTGGGAAAATTTGGGCAAGAGGATCTTATTAATTTCCTATTGCAAACTCACTGTTACTGCAACTTTATTGCAGGTAACCTTCAAAGCATCAAGATACTCTGTTTCACCAGACTTAAGATTTGTTCTTCTTGCATATGATGTTAAACAGGTAAGCCTAATCAAAGAGCCTCGAAATCAAAACTCCAAAACTCTCATTTTTCGTATGTTTCATTTGCAATTCCACATAATTAATATGACTTGTGTACTTGATTTCTCTTCCCAAAACATTCTGATTCAATGATGGGGAAGTTTGTGTTATTTATTATGTGGGTGGAGGTGTTGCCTGGTTCTCAGGAGGGTGAATTGTCATGGCTCCTCTGAAGTGCCATGCTGCTTTTGGCAGTAGAGTTTTTCTAACTCTTAAACTCCTCTGTTACTACCTGTTTGTGTGAAATCCTATCTTTTGATATTCTATTTCAAACAGCTGCACTGGTCATTTATGGACTATACAAGAAAAAAGTCTAGGCTGATTCATGTTATGGAATTTTTATTGTTGGCTTTAGGAGTCTGAAGTGTGATAGTCTGGTAGCCTTTATAATGCAGTGTATTCATTGTTTCTTACAGTGTTTAGAGATTTTGGAGGCTATTACATTGTCAAAAAGAGTTTTGATCAATAATACCATCTAGAGTTTTCTAAAATAAATCTTGAAATACTGAAAGGAAAGAAAAAAAAATTATGAAGTTTCTCTGTGTATATTGGCGCTTGTAGAAAAAGTGCTGCTAAAATATGAATTACTCTTCGTGAAAGAATAATTCTGGATTGATGAATTCAGTGGTTATTTGAACAAGTTTGGGTTGTTTTGTTTGTTCTAACAATGTTGATATAAAATGATGTGTTAACTTGGTATTAGATAGAGTTTACTTTATGGTTACCCTTCCAGATAGGGTTTTCATCTACCAGTTCTGCTGGAATCCAGATCGAGCTTTCCTTACAATATGCATACATCAATAGGAAAGAGCTGCTGTTCAGTTCACTGTTTTTTTGGTGAAGGATTCCAGTTTTATTCCTGTCTTAAAAAATGCTTGCTCCTTGCTATATCCCTTCTTGATTGTTTCTTGTTTTGTGAAGGAGTTTAATAATCCCCAATACTGACTTAAATTCTGCATTTGTTCTGTTGAATTTTTGAGTTTGGATGGGGTTTTTTCCCCTTTTTTTGAGATTTTCTTGGTACTAACATATATAGCTGATATAGACAAATAAGGAAAACGTGAAAGTATCTGTCACATTTTATTACACCTAAATGTGTTAACACCAGGGATGAATCCCTGCCCCATGGTAAAGATGGGCCATTGACATGCAGGGAGCTCTCAGGGCATGCTGATCCCATCAGTTCACAGCAGAACCCTCTTTCTGTATTTCAGTCTGGGTTTTGTTGCAAAAAGAAACTTTTCCATCCTTTCACAGTGAAATAACATAGAGGAAAGAGGTTTGCAGTGTTTATATTTTCAATCTGGAGGTTTTCTTCGCTCATCTGTATTGACAAGAAGTATTTAAAGTGAGAAATGGACAGGGCTTGGCAAGCAGTTTGTGGTGGTAGTCCTGGGTGGCTTTGGATGAGGCTTGTGTTGCTTGGGCTGCTCCAGCTGAGCTCATGGCTTTCAAACCAGAAACACACCGTGATTGTCTTTCTTACACAGGTGGTGGTGTTCCTAAAACTCATAACAGCTGGGTGTTGTCACTCAGATGTAAATAATGCCTTAGCTCCTGAATGTGTTGCTTAAGGTGGAAGCACCAAAAATTGTGTTCGACAGTTTATTCAGATGTTGCAAAAAATATTATTGTGAATAACTGGAGAAAGACTTTTTTTTTTACTCTTGTGATATTTGTTGGACTGGTAAGGTACTTCTGTTTCCTCCAAATCCGTTGGAGAAAAGGCATGCAATGCCTTGGAAAGACTGTGTATTTCTCAACTAATGTTTCTGAATTACATCAAGCGTTAACTTGGTGTTCATAATTCTTGTGGTTTAGGATTTTTTTTCCTCATTCAGAGCCAGACTTACTGCATCTAGAGGAGAGGAAATCTGCCTGTCTACCTTTCTTTTCCCCCTAGCTGCTAACTATAAATTCTTAAATTTATTGACTATAAAATTAAAAGAAATACTAAGCAGCATAACTGAATTGGAGAGTTTCCAATTAGTTTCAGTAGAACCAGGCCAGATTCTTTCTTCATCCCTCTTTTTAAGGTAACTTTTTATGGAACTGAGGGTTTGCTCATTGTCAAACTTACATGCTTGAGTCTAGTAATACCCAGTTCAAGGAACCACAAGTAATTTATTTTAAGTATTTAGTTGATCTTTCCATCTGCTATAAATTGCCACAGATCTCTGGACCTTACTAGCTATGTTTGCCCCTTATTTTTCATTCTTTGTTAAGATTTTGGTGTATAATGGTCCTGCAATGTATTTGATGGGATTTCTGCTTTTGAAGACTGTCAAAACTTTGGGGTTTTTTTAAATTATAATGGTTGTTTACATTCATCAATCTGTGTTCTTCATAACATACAGTAATACAGCTGGAACAGATTTATTAATCAACAGTTTTATAAATAAGCTAGTGTGTTTCAGCTGAGCAGATTGGAGGGAAATAGAGACAAATACTTCTTCAAGACGTTTTGTCATGAAATTGTAATTAGAAACAAGGTTATTTTGATGTTTGGATTAAAAATAAATGTTGAGTTAAATAGTCGAATATTTATTTTACTGTTTGTCAGCATTTTCTTTAATCTATTTTATGCTTGGAATGGCAAACTTTAATTAAATTTGTAGTTGTTTCAGCACAATTAAGAATATCCTCTATGCATAACGAAACAAATCTGCATGAAAATAAGCCATCTTTGAATACAAAAGTAATAATTGAATGGATCATTCAAATTATGCTTAATGCAAGGATGAAAACCATTTCATGTGGCATAGCAGCTCCTTTGGTATAGCTTTGTGAAAATAGCAAAAGGATTTTCTTCCATAATAAGGAATTGGAGGTGGTGTGCGTTGATTTCTGGACATCAGGCTCCCTCCTTCTCGCTCCCAGCAGGTCCCAGGACACAAACCCTGGGGCTGCCTGGTGTTTCCAGTTGGGACACCAGGCAGGGGTGATTGTAGAGGTCCTTCCTGTGTGTTCTTTGCTGCAGTACTCCATCGTTCTCCACACTTCTGGATCCCTTTCCATCAGCTCTCCAAGGTTTCTGCCTTTGCCAAAGCTTCCATGGCTCAGCTGCAGTTCCATGGTCTTTCTGTCTGTAGCTCACCATAATTTGGTCGGTGTTGCTGAACAAGTCTCGTTGTGCAAGGCAGCAGATCAGAAATAGAAGCTAATTTGGGAAATGAGCTCAGACATCCTTGCTGGATGCCAGGCCATCCTGATTCTTCTGGGACAGTGGGAAGACAGCACCAGGGAAACTATTGAGCCTATTGTATCAGAGAGGGACAGTTTTGCAGAGCTGTACCTTTTTGATCTTCCTTTGAAGATTGTCAAGTTGTGAGCAAAGAATGTGACACTCTGGGTGACAGCATATCTAAGCCAGTTGAGACTTCAAGAGAAAAGTTATTTCACTATTGCTTTCAGTAAGGACTGTGTTAAAATGGTATTTTAACACAGGATCATAACTCTTCTGGTTATAAAATTCACAACTACCAAAATCTGATTTATGGTTTTGATAAGAAAATGAAAATTAGATGCTCTGTTCTTGTATTAATCATAAAGAATGGGACAGTGAATTTGCAGAAGAGTGAGAATTAAGGTCCTAGGAAATTCTTTTACCATTAGGAAGCTTTGATGTTAACTTGGTATCACACCCCTCTGCAGAATGTTGCAACTTGTCCCTGGACTCCACATGAAATGAAAATAAGCTTCATTCCAGATATCTGTGAGTTTTTGCTTGGACATCATGGGCATGTTCTCCCAGTTCTCTTGCTAGAGCATAATTTGCCACAGAAGAGCAAATGAAGAAGTAGATGAGATCATTTCCTCACATGATGAAATCCTTGTGATTTTTTTTCTCTCCCTACAAACAACCTGTTTTTCCTTTTCCCTGCTTCCAAAGCCATTTTGAATGCCAAGCTTCAGGATTTTTTCCTGTTTTGTTCTCTTTGCTATTAATAAGGCATCATCATCTTCTGTTTTCAGTACAAGATTAATTACGTGTGAATTTTTTTAGCTCTTGGTTCAGAAATGTGCTTAAAAACAGATTAAAGTTCAGCTCTAGTTTAGAAGAGTGAGAATTTATATAGTTTCTAGAAAAGGAAATCTTTTCTTGAATTAGGACTTCAAATTAATCTTTTTTAGTTAGGGAATTTTAATAAAACAATATATTTTGCTTAAAAGAAATAGATTTTAACACTTTTTATGGTAAGTTCAGAATGAAGAATAACCCAATCTTCTTCAGAAAGGAAGGAGAAAAATCATCTTAGCTCTAAATGTTACTCATCCAGTGGAAATAGTTCAAAAGTGTATCTGAATATTTTCAGTTTAATGTATTAAAGACAGGAGTCCAACTTAGCATTTGAAGCAAAGAACCCCCAAATTGCTTTCTGCTGTGTGCTGATGCCTGTCAGCTCTTTGCTGCTATAATATCTATTTTTAGAGGATAATGACTGGGAGTACTGACCACGGGCTACAGCCAATGAAGGACAAACAAGAGATGTTCTCCTCAAGCTTTTTGAGATTTCCTCTGATACCAACTTACTAAAGTGCACTGAAAGGATCTTCAGGAGTTTGTCTGCAAATTAGGAGAATTCATGAGGGGAAGAACTCATTTCAGTGTTAAATCATGACTCTGTGTTCTGCATTAGGAGATTTTCTTTCTTCCAAGCAGGTGGAAACTAAATGCTCAGTTGTCAGTAAACCTCGTGTTTAGTGAAATTAATTTGTGGCTTTTTGTTCTGCAAAAGTTAAAGGGTGAAGAAACTACCTTGCACTGTATCTTATTTTTAATTACAACACTGGTTTTAACACGTGCAGGTGTTTTCAAGATAGTTTATCCAGTGCTTGTGGAAGTCTGACCATGAGGAGCATTATCTGCAGTACCAGCCAAGGGTTGGAAACACACTTAACGAAGATGAAATGAAATCTGTCACCTAGCACAAGGAAACAGCACTTTCTCAACAAGATTATTTCATACAAAGGAATAACAAAAGACTTTTAAAACCAGCAGAGATCTGGCCAACAATATTTTGTGTAGCACTCTCTATGAAGTAAAGATCTGATGTAAAATTCATGTTATCACCTTTTTCCTCCAGAAATGCATGCTTCTTTGGATAAACCTGTTTTTCATGTGTATTTCTGCAGGCCCTCAGGGTAATCTTTCATCTCTCATTTGTTCACTTTGAGACGAGTCCAGAAACAAATCATGCATGTTCACAGTCCTGAACTTGCAAGATTGCAAATAAAAGTCTGATCCTGACATGACTTTCCCATTCATCTTTATCTCTTGTCAAGAACACAAAAGACCAATTTTTATCAGCTTTAGGGCAGCAAAAGAAAAAGAAAAAAAAAAAAAGGATTTTTAAGAGAGATCCACCCCCAAAATCTGACCTTATTTCTTGCAAATAGTTTTTGTGATATATTTTATTCTTTTCTCAGGTATGACAAGACTGGGGCCTTAAAAGGTCAGATATTGAGCAATTTGTGGAAGTAGGCTGCTTAATTTTAGGCTTTTCAAGGCTCTTGTTTTACTTTGAGTTGAAGTTTCAGATGGACAGAGTCTGGTCAAATAACAGCTAAGGCTGTAGGTTATCTTGCAATATTGCTCTTCTTTTTCATATATTTGACTTGACTTTATAGAGCTCCACAGATAAGCAAGACATTTTAAAGATACAAAAAGCCAAGGTCTTTGCCCAAGGAGATGATGTGCAAAAATCATCTTTGTAGTAAAATCTGGCAAAATGCATCTTCTGACACCACCTCCTATCATGAATTATCCCTTAGGAATGAGTATTCAGGTGAATAAATACACAGTGTCCCATTTCTATCCAGGATCTTAGCTAAATTATGTAGCAAAATGTAATAGACATCAGTTCTCATAAATGGAGGATGGGGAAAAAAGAGTCTATTTTATGGTGAGAATCATGGACATTGATCTTTGTTTTGTATTTGTCGAAAAAACAGACTTCACCTTTCATTCCTGTTGAGTTGTAGTCCTTCGAGTGCTTGCATTCAGCCCATCAGACAGGTTACTGCCTGTGGTGGTTTTACATTTGTTTGTTTTTGTTTGTTAAATTTAATTTGGGTTTTCCTCTCCGCCCCCCACCTTTTTTTTTTTTTTTTTCTTTTTTTTTGTTTGTTTGGGAGCTATTGAGGGGGTTAGTTTTTGTAGTAGAGTAGTAGTGTGTTTTACAGTTGCTGTAAACTTGCTTTAAATCTAAATAAATTTAACAAACAAAACTGACACACTGCCTCACCACTTATTAGAAGTAGCAGAGTTATATGTGAAGGATCTGCATATATCTGCAATACTGTGTAAAAATTGTGATGTATATATATATATTTGTGGTGTATTTGTGATGGGATGTTGGGGATGCTCTCTGCCAGGCTGTTCTGTGATGGCCTACAGGACAGGGCTGGAACTGTCACAATTTCTTCCAAAAAAAAAAAAAAAAAAAAAAAAAAAAAAACAACTAAAAAGATGAGAAACTGGAGTACTATTTGGATGCGTCACTGTTTCTTTAAGATAAGTGTCACTTGTCACATACCAGTCCTTATGCATCCAGTTCCTGTTTGTTGTAGGGATGTGTTGACTCATATTTGCAAATTCAGCCTAGTGTGGCAGTTAAAAAACAGATCACTTTTCCTGATAAACCACATGAGACAAGGTGTTGCTGCTTTTCAAGGAACTTATCGAGTTTTTCTGTTCCATTTATACTTACAGGATTCCTGTTCAACCTCAAGTTTTAAGAGTAAGCAAAGTAAATAATTCTGATAGAGGTAGAAGATGGCTTTTTTCCCTTGTTCAGAGATGAAAAATCAGAATTCATGTTTCAGGTTCTTGTTCAAAGCCAGTATTGAAAGAGAAGATTGTATTTTGCTGTTGTTCAGTAAAAATGAAGGCATTTAGCTTTTCAAACAAAATGTTTATTGACAGAAAAAGTAGTTCTTTTCAATAGTATTGTCATTCCTATCAAGTATGAATACTTTTATTTCAGGATGACCTAGGTGGTGTCCAGCTGAGTTTCTGAGATCCAGCAGCTTAGAAACTCAGTCTTAACATAACTCTGATTTTCACGTGGTTGTAATCCTACAGCCCATAATAATCCGTGGGGACTGGAATCCCACTGTGCTAGTGCTGTAGAAACAGGAAATGTTGCACTATTCAAGCCAGAAGTTCCCCTAATCTATGGACAATTTATTCTATAAAGCATAAGTTCTGCCTTCTGCTGTGAAACTGGCAACTGTCACATCCTCCCAGTTCCTCTCTTGGGCATGGATAATGTGCAGAAAGGACCCAGAAATGTCCATTGTAGGGGAAGAGTTTGTCTGTCACAGCCCACAGACACAAAACCCCAGTGTTTAAAAGGTGTTGGAGTTTTCTGTTGTTTTGTTTTTAAGTCCGTATATCTCTTCTGTGTGCTGGAAATAGTGTACAACTGAAAGCCAGCTATGCAGTGGTATTGTAATGTTTGGGGGTTTTTAGAAGAGGGGGTAGTAATGATATTTTTATCAAAATATGTGATAATAAGTCACTTCCTCAACAGTGCTGAATGGAAAAAACACAAGAGGCTGTTTTAATAAAACAAAGACTAACAGGGCAAGGACTGTTGGGAGTCCTAACTGGGGACTGTGTTAGTAGCTGTTAAAGGCTGGAAAAGCTGAACAGAGCTTTAATTTGGATTGAGATCTGCCAGAGTTCACCACAAACTAGACTCAACTGGTGCACCCACCTGTTTTTAACAATTCTGTGCTCCTAGGAAAGAATAGTTTCCCTCCTCTCTACCAAAAGAATATGGGCTAAAAGAATATTTTCTATATCTTTCAGTTTTGACAGGTTTTACCCTGAGCATGAGTCATTGCTACTTCAACTGAGTAGCATATTGATTTCTCAAATACAAGAGCTGGCTCACATCAAATACTGTGAATAAACGACTTCTGAGGAGCAAAATCACCTCATGGGTCTGACTGTCCTGTTATGTTAAAACATTTTACTGGAAATGCCATGTATGTTTTATCTGACATAGAGATCCTCATGTTCTGTAGTAACCAAATTCAGGTTTAAGTTAAAGACACACTCTTTTCATATGGACTCCAAATAAGCAAGATGGAATTAACTAAAGAATAGTCCTCTAAGAAAATGCCTGCAGTCCAGTTCATGTGTTCAATACACTTAGAAAATCCATTTCAAACAATGGCCTTTTTTTTGCTTTTATTTCATTTTTTATAATAGCCTCTCTCTGAAATTCAATAATAATGTATCTTACTGAGAAATGTGATATGCATTATAGCTTCCTCATTAAACTTTTAAATAAGATACCATTAGTATTGATGAATGTAATCCCAAATGGTCACTTAATCTTAAAATTGTCATTGATCACACATTCAGAATTTTAGTCTTGCAGCCGAAATAGTTCATATTGTCAGTGGTCATGAATTTTATACCAATAGCAATTAACATCTTTCTTTGGCTGCAGTGTTATGAATTAGATTTACAAACTAAAGATGACTTAGTGAGTTTCTGGTTGTTGATTTTTTTTGCTTAACATTTGCTAAAGAATCTTTTCAGTTATATTGATATATGGAATAGAATGTTTAAGCACAGTCTAGAAATCCAAAGTTTTAAAATATTTTGATTTTGAATTTTAATAGAAATTAAGAGACAGGGTCATTCTGCAATATTCACTGATGACCTAGCTTTTGGTTAACATCAACCTAAGAGTAGAGTTTGTTTTTACTAATATCTTTAGAAAAACTAAACCAAATATTTTTGTACAGGAGCCATGGTGTTTTTCACATGCTAAATTTGTCATAGAATCATAGAATGGTTTGGGTTGAAAGGGACCCTGAAGGTCATCTCACTCCAAGCCCTGCCATGGCCAGGAACAACTTCCACTAGCCCAGAGCCCCATCCAACCTGGCCTTGAACCCTTCCAAGCATGGAGCAAGGATGATCCATAAAAATGTGCTTAATTATACATATATATGTTTATATTTAAGTAAATATCGACCAAATATTTGTTTAAAATATCCTAGAATTTAAATACCCATGCAAAGAAGAAAACAAGGAGGGTAATACTTGTCCAGCCTTGTCCGTGCTCTCATCAGTCTTTTGGCTGAACTTTCTCAGTGATGCTGCCTTGAAAGCAAAGCTCCCAGATGTAATCTGCAGTTCTTATTTCAGTTGTTAAATACAATCAAGCCTCATTAGACTTTGCCAAGAGAGGCTGTGCACTTTCAGGGCCTGGTTGGATCAAGCCCTGGGCCCTCTGGTCTGGATTTGGTGCTGATCCTGCTTTGTTGGGGGAGTTCAGCTTCCTGAGATCTTTCAGTGTGGCTGAGTTTGTGAGTCAGCACCATCGCACCGGCAGTGCTCCCTCTTGAGAGAAAGATTCCCAAGATTTAAAAAAAAACAAACCCAAACAAACGTTACATTTTGGAACACTTTCCAAGAAGGAAGACAAATGTCAAATATCTACCCAAATGTTCAGTTTCATAAGGTTGCAAATAATATGTAAATATTCCTTTAACCATTTTCAAATTTATTTATACTTTTCTTAAGATTAGGTTTGTAAACTCCACGTGTTCTCATGCCTTTGTATATATTACAAATCCCATCCTTTGCTGCTCCAGACATATGAATAGAGACAGTTTGGTTGGAAGAAATTCTGAAATATTTCTCTGCTGCAAAAATGAGAAAAATCAGAAAAAGGGAAAACCTAAGTTTTGACCAAACGTTCACAATCACTTTTTCTTATGATTAAGTATCAAACAGGCTGGCCAGATCTGGAAACTAATTATTCTAAAATGTGAGAGGGGAAAAAAATAAATATGCTTTTCAGTTATTCTGCATAATTCTGTCTCTGTCAGCAGTGCACATTGGATAATAATTAAATTTTGCTTAAAATAGGCTGGGGAAAAAATGGAGCTTGAAAAAAAATCATAGCGTGATCTTCTGACTTGTAGCTTCTTTTTAATTCTGAACAGCAGGTTCCTGGTCAGAAGAATATAATACACAAACTGAAGATGTAACTATAACATATTTAGCAAATATTTTCAGTCTTGAACAAGAGAAACTCAAACTTTTTCAGCAGGGATGAAGTGTTAGCCTTTTTTGTTTGCTTGTTTTTATAAGCAGAAAAAACCCAAGTGTGTTGACATCTTAAAATCCTGTCACCATTTTGGAAAAAATTAGTCACTTTAAAGACCAGTTCAAGCAAATACCAGTATCTGTAACAATGGTAAATGGTGCAAAACATGAGCAAACTTGTTAAAAAGTGCCACATGGAGGATGTCTGCTCTTCCCAAATGTCTAGATCCTTCCAAAATGGATTGAGAACCCAGAGGGTGCCATGGGTGCTCTAGAGCTGCTTGTCACACTTCAGAGAACCAGTGCAAGCAGATCAGAATTTAATTTTCTTCCACAATCTTTCACTTTCACTGCACAGGAAACATCATTAACTTTATATTCAACTAGCCATCGTTCTCTAGCAGGCTCCTCAAGTGTTTTTTCACTTCTGAACTTGATGAAAATGCAATTAAAGGCTGTGGAACTTCTTTCATTGTCTTTAAGATGGACTTTTGGATTAGCCCTTGTCTCCTATCACACAAATGTAACAAAGTCATCTCTCTAGTGTGACAGCATCAGCCATGTGGACAATGAATAAGGCACAGGATTTTCAGCAGGATCTTGTAGAGGATTTATCAATGTTTTCAGCAGCTCATCCGTGCTGTGAGTTGGCCTTTAGGTCTGTAGTTTGTTAATAACTTTGTGAAGATCAAGTCAACTTTTTTGTCGTGGTATTGCCTCTCTTTAGGGACAAATGTGACAGAGCCTTCTGACAGCTTGCCTCTGTCGTTGTTATTTTCTGTAGCATTCTGAGTGCAATTCACTTGGCCCTGATGCACTGTCAGCTCACAGCGGTTCTAATTGCCATCTTCACTGTCATTATCTTAAAGATATTTTAAAACTGTTTGCTTCCAGTGGAAAGCTTCCTGAATGTGACCTTCATCTGCTTTTTGTGGATGCTGAGACAAGAGTTGGCTCAAGTTCTTGTCACTGTCAATGCTCTCTGCCTGTGGTTTCTTTCCAGCAAAGGAAGCTTTGCTGTTTTATCTGACATGTGTGTGAATGTGTTGTGTTCAACATGTTTAAGAGGCTGCAGAGGGGGGTGTGAGCCACTTTATTCCTCTGCTTCTCCTCCCTCTTGGGGAGTTGTGCTTGGAGTGCTACCACTCCTACTTGCATCAGCTCTTCTCTCGCTGGGATTTATGTTCCAAGAGTAGAAGGTGAACCTGCTCTTTGATTCCTGCTGTCATCTTCACCACCTCTGCTGGCCGGGCTCTCAGAGCAGGGGAAATCAGTAACTCAGTGCAGAGCACATCTGAATCTCAGCCTTTCCTGTGACAATCCCTGCTCTCTCTGCTGTCCCCTGGGGACGGCTGGGTCTGAAGCTGAGCTCTAACAAAGTCTGCTCAACAGCTTGAACTCCTGTTTATGCTCTGATGGAGGATTTATGAATTTGTATACTTTATTCCTGAAAAAAAAAAAAAAAGTCGACTTTTTCTAAACTTGGAGGAGAGATAGGAGGAAGAGTTTATAGCTGTGATTAGATTATTCTAAGAGAGGTTTACATATGGAAAAGCTGTTCTTGTTGTCATGCTCTGTCCATTAGTAGCATTAGCTGTTTTACCCCTTGATGGTTTATTTGTTTGTACATTTAGATAGCTTGCAATGGCCTTCTGTCTCTAGGCCTTACTGGTATCACGTTGACCTTGTGTTTTAAAGGTGCATTGAGCTATTCCACTGAATTTCCTGAGTTGGGAGGGACCCCTGATCATCACAGAGTCCAATTCCAGTTTCCTTTAACGCTTTGAATTTCAGTCGTTTAGGAAGATACAGAAAATTAGGCTGGCAGAAGTAACTTTGTGTCTCTGTGGCACACCATGCCAGTGCTACTTTGTTTTTTGTCTCCAATATCTTCTGGATCAGCAATGCTAACAGCAGTGGAAGTTTTAGTGCGGCAGCATAATGAAGATCTTAAAGGGCATGGTGTTAAATGTGCTTTTAGCTCATCAAAGTGTCCTTCAGGTTCAGGGCAGATCATTGGTATTAATGTAACCTTTTTCTGGAGGCTTCTTTCAGAGAGTGGACTGCATAAATAGTTTAATTTACTGTATAGGTCTCAACCCTGTGCTGTGAGGTTTATATTTGTCATGTCTGTGGATGTTGGTCAAAGGTGAAGAGTCTTTTCTTGGAAAATGTTCTGTTTTCTTAACCTGGAGTTCTACTAAAGAGGCTCAAGTTGCCATTATGGTTGAAGAACTTACCTGAAATAATGTAAATAAACTGTAGTTAGTTTGAATTAGCAAACTGAAGTGGTACTTGTTTTAATAGGGAGTATGTGGCTATTTCCCAGTTTATTTTTCTGTAATCAAATCTTGTACCTTTAAATTAAACAAGGCTTTTGTATGAATGGTGTAAACCTTAGATCTGACTTATTTTTGAGATAATGATTTTTTTTTCATGTGCCTCAGGTTTTTCCCTGTCACCAGAATGTATTTTGCTATAAATATAAAATATATATGTATAAAATTTTATCAAAATATTTATTACTATAAAAGGCTCAGTTGAAGGATTCAAAAAACACTGGTCTATTTTGCTGTGTATTATTACGCTTAATTCTTCATTTTGCTAAAAGATTAGGAGCATTTGGAGTGGTTGGTTGATAAGACTTCCACATAGGAAGCTTAAAACCCATTAAGCTAATATATATATATATACACATAACATAAAAATGCAAAAATTAAATTTGAAGTTTGTTTTCCAACACCTTGGGACATGTAAAAATCAGTCTTTCCCAAAAGGGTGGATATAATGTTGGAAAAATCAACTTGTATATGTATTGATAGTATTCCTCATGAGTGGAATTTCACTGTGACTCTCAGCTGTGGTATTCATTACAGCAGCCATCTGCTTTGGCAGTGATGTAATTTCTTTTTTCAGTATCTCAGATGAAATTAAATTCATCAAACAGTGAACACTGCTAGGAAAGTAAAAATCTAAATATGAGCTTGGTATTAAAGTTATGGTAGCTCATTGCAATTTATGTCCTATTTGTATAGTGTTTCAAAAATAGAAGAACATCATTAACTGTTTTGAATATTCAGAGAAAGGCTGTCTATTTGGGTGGTTTTGCTTATATTAGTGTTCCAGCAATTCTTGCAACCTTACAGTGAAACAGGATTTTAGAACTTGAAAATGTGACAAGGAAATGAATGGGGAAAAACACAGAATCAGCAGAGGTCACAGTGAGGAGCAGATTGCTCTTCTCTCCCACTCTGTTTGCTAATACTGATATCCAGTGATGTGTCATTCTTAACTCTTCCTTTTACTCTGTCTTTTAATAGCCTGCAGCTTGCTGGTTTTTACATTTATCTTTGTAGTTTGGTGTTATGTTCTGTCAGGAAGCATTCCCAAATTCATTCTGTGTTTTCTGTGTATACTTCCATGTGCACATTAAAAAATACCAAGTTAACTGAGAAACCTCACCCTTGCTTCTGTTTCCCTTTTCCACTTCTCTAGCTTTTCTCTTCTTGCCTCTGTTTTTTCTACTTCATTTAGTATTTGTGAGACTTTAACTTGTCTAATCCTATGCCCTCCCAGATATAATTATGCATTCTCTTAGTCATTTAATTTTCCTTCTTGTTTCCTCTCTATCCCTAAGAGAGAAAGTTCCATTTTCAAATATGTTTCTTGATCTCAAAAAATCCTCACTTAATCCATATTCTGCCTACTTTATTATTTTACCTCTTGCCACAGTTAATAATATCTGCTTTCATTATTTCTCATCTTATACTTAATAGTTTTATAGATGAATCAGTTATAACCATCCTGTGTGTGTTCCAGCCAAAGAAAAATGGGAATTCAGAACACACAGTCCCTCTGCAGTTCCTTGTGATTTGGCTGCAGACTGAGGCTGGAGCGTGCTTAGGAAGTACTAAACATGAGAAGATACCTGATTGCAGAACTCCTGTGCTAATCTTGCTGGCTGTATCTAAAGCTCAGAGGTGTTAAATGACACAAACTGGATATATTGTCTGATGGAGAGTAGTTCTGTGAAGTGGGCAGATGGTCTAACTCCTGCCAAGTGCTGCTGTATGTCATGAGCTGGAAGAGTAGCCCAGTTCATTCCAATTCCTATAAAGTTCTTGCCACTGGGATGGGCTATCAAAAAAGTCTGAGGCTACAAAATGTTCCCATATATAGAAATGAGCTGAAATAATATTCAGAGTAAAAAATGAATGCCGTAAGATGAAAGATGCTGGCAGCTAAATTTGGTCCTCACTTCCACTCTTTTATGTCTGATAAAGTACTTTAAGTGGATAGTGGATAACATATCTATCAATCTATACATTTACTTAAATAATGGAATTGAAAGCCAGTTCCTGAGCTATATGTCTCTCAGAAATGTTTGAGACTTTTTCTTTTTAACCTTGAGGTGTTATATATGGTAGCATATTAAATTAGCATAAAATGTTATGATCATTGAGAGTGATATATGGTCATGTGTTCTCTTACAATGCATCAAGAATAATGAGTGGTAATTGGTGCAGGAGATTGATTAAAGAGCTGTGGAGATGTAGTTTACTACACAAATGGCCCATCAAATTTCATCTCTGTTGTACTTGCCACTTTATTACTCTAACATGAAAATATTTCATGAGAGTATGCCTGGACATATATATGTATATATTTATAAAAAACTTGTGATAGTTATTTGGTCAAACTATGGGAAAAAATCTATTTTTAGAGAGGTATCCTCTTAACCTCTCCAAAAATTTTTCTGTGGAGGATTTTTCTGGATGTAGATCTTTAGGTGTCGTGTCTTTAATTGTGGGGGATCATGGGTGGTCACAAAAAACCTTCATTTCAGCCCCATTTTGGTGGTAATATTTCACACTAAATGGGTAAGTTCAGTGAATTCTGTTCAGTCTGGTGTGAACAGGCTGAACCACCAACCCTGAGGTATTTGAAGGTTGTGTGGATGTGTCACTTCACTTGGGGCGTGGTTTAGTGACAGTGCTGGGTTAGGGGTTGGGCTCAGTGATCTCATTGCAACCCAAAGGATCCTGTGGTTCTGTGAAACCTCTGGGAAATGACATGCTAATCCTTCACATAAGATAGTTTGGAAGTAATGATTTTGTTACTGTTAGCAGAGGAAGATAAATAGAATGCAATGTAAATTAATAGATTCCCAGAGATTTGTGTTTCTGACATGTTTCATTTATTTGCATGATTTTTTTTTTCTGTTTTATCCTTACAGGACATAAATTCAAATATGCCAAAGGAAAAACACAGTTATACAAGAAGCTTTTATTTTGGAAGTGTCATCTTATGTTAAAAAATTGCATCCTTAACTTAATCTCTTATTTTTTGAGGATAAAATGCTTTGCCAGCTCGCTCTCTGCATACATAAGAGCAACACATTTGTCTTGAATAACCTCTGCCTTGCATTTTTTTCTTTGAGCAGCATATTAAATGACAACACTATCTGAGTTTTCTCTAATAACAATAATGGGCAAAACAAGAAAACATTCTTTTAAAAAAGTTGTATGAAAGTATCTTAAGATGGGAAAGACAGATTACCTTAAGGCCTTTTCACACCTCTGCAGTAAATCTGTTTGCCATGGAGATTGGAAAGTGAGCTGACATGGCCTTGCACAGGAGGGTGCAGAAATGGTAGTCAGGATATCTGTTAATGTGTCTTTCTTCTGACAGTTAATCTCCATTGGATATCTCAGACTTTTCATGGCTTTTTTTTTTTTTTTAATTCTCTGAGCAATTTTTCTTGCCTCTGCTCAAGAAGTGAGGAAGAAGACCTTGAAAAGATCTGGAGAGATTGATGTGCTGTCTGTCTCATAAGAAGAGCTAAAAACGCTTGGTTTGCTTTATAAAAGGGTGAGTTAAGGCAGGGCTTTATATGCTAAAGGACAGTGTTGACTGCAGAACAAAGAAATGTAAGGTAGAAGAATAAGTCAAAAGTGATAACCTCCAGAGGTTATCAGGGCATTTGGGGTCAGTCTTCCAGTGGCAGAGCAGAGGCAACAACCTGTGCAGTGTGAGGGGAATCTTAAACAGTCTGTGCATGAAATTCTGGGGAAGTCTGGGCTTTGAGAGGAATGGGATGAGTTTGATGGAAGAGAGGTGTCTTTAAACCTCATTACTCAGTACTTATGGTAGCTGTTTCAGTGATAAAAAAAAATGTAAAAAGGCTTTGTTGAGCTTTAGAAAGTATAAGCTGATTCTTGGATACTTTCAGAACCAAAGTGAACATAGTGCAAAGGAGAAAAATAATAATGAGAGAGGATCAGTTCTGTACTATGAAGTAGGTGGACCATGTGACATATGAAAAGATTCCCATGTCTGATTACATTGGATCTCTTTGATCTTTCAACTCTGATGTATTTCTCCCTCATGACTTCCTACTTCCAAATGACTTGCATTCATTCATTTTCAGTCCTACACAAAACACTCTTGCCTCTCTGCAATCATCTATGATCTGTTACCTTTCCTATTTTCTTTTCTATTTTTCTTTTTTCCTTAAAACATGTACAGTAAAATTTTTATCACTCAGAACTATTCAGCATCAAAGTGAGTTAACAAAGAAGCGGTTGTAAGCAAACTTTTGGATAGTGGAATAAATTTGCTGGAGCTCTTGTTCAGTAAATTCCTGCCCCACTGTTGCCACTAACATAGAAGAGGATCTCTAAATTCCTGGGAATTTCAGATTATCTTCTTTTCAACTTGATTGTGTTAGTCAAGAGAAAAGTTTCAGTAGCTTAAATGAAGCAAAAATAACAAATAATAGTGTGAAATCTGTCTTTAGGGATTTTTTTTTTTCCATTTTTTTTTTCCATCTTGTGTTTTGGCAGTGGATAAAAGTGACTGTATTAAGGTGAGTTGAATCCAGTCAATAGACCCAAAATGTACATAGATACCTAATCAGATTAAATGGGTTTGAAATCCAAGCTTACTCAGCAGCACACTTTATTGTCAACAGTGAAGGGTGTATCCATAAGGAGGCACTGAATACTGTAATCTGGATCTTACCTTGGATAAGCAGAATTTCATCTACAGATATGAGGAGAATTGGGAGGAGTCTCATCTCATTCTAAAATATTTAAAATCTAAATATTTCTAATATCTAAAATACTTATAAAGGTAGTATGTACCACAGTGTCTTCTGATAATGAATTCCAAAGTGGGTAAAAAATGTATTTGCATGGTTTTGGTGTACTGTTTGTATTCTGGGAGCTGCTCTGTTTCTCATAGGAGTTTGTATCCCATCTCTGCTTTGGAATAAAGTGGAAGACTCAGTTGCTGGGGAAGTGAAGCTGTGAGTGCTGACATTTAGTGTGGATGTGGCCAGTGTGTACTTGACAGGCAGTGAGTGTAGCAGGAATGCAAAGGCATCACGACAAGAATTGTGCTCTCTCGGGTCAAGTCAAGGGTGTCCTGCAGGATTTGTGCCACTCTGTTGGTCTCTGAGACTGCATTTGGCAGCAGGGCTGTGGCTGCTGGGCCCTGGGAGGCTCAGTGTCCTGGCCACACCACTGTCCCCTGCTCTGGAGAGGCAGGGACTGACCCTCGGGTCACAGGTGCCCTGAGGGATGTCACCACGATGCCCTGCACTGTGCTCCTGCCTAATCCCCCTGCTCCTCTCTCCTGTATTACCAGGTATCGCTGCAGCTTCCAGTAAATGTTATTGGAAAGTGCTGTAAGATTGATCAGGGTGGGTTTTTTTTCCTCTTTTCATTTTCTGGTTATTGCTTAAATGTGGTATTTCTAGTTCCACATATGGCAACTAAAACTTGGAGTAGCACAGCAATTTTAACAATATAAGATTTTCTTAATGCACTGATGCACAGAATCTGTTTTGCCTTTTGTTCACTTGCCTTGGAGTAGCAAATGTAAAATTCTAGAGGACATTATTTTGTATTGATTTTACTTATAAAATCAATAAATAAAAATAGCTTGGCACAAGAGGGAATTCAATTACAATCTTCATGAAAAGTGTTGGAAGACATAATAAAACATTAAAATGAAGTGATATGTATAAGTAATCAAACAGTGTTGACTACATCTTTATGAATGACAAGCTTATGGTATAAAGTACTCTCTTAGTCCTGAAGGTCTATTTTTATTTGTGACTCTCTCCCACTTCTCATGGGCATAGCACATAAAAATGATGTATATTGTTTAGAGAAGTGTCAGCAAGGCACAATCTTTCAGAGAAGCCCTAAAATATGCTCTCCTTTTCTCTTCTACTTGTCTGCAGCTTAGTCCTCTTCTCATTACACTCCCCAGCTCTCACTGATTCAGTGGATGCAGTAAAAACTATTATTCTGAGCTAATTGTCAGTAGGTTTTACTCTAGCTGCTCTGTGGCATTTGGTTCAAGAAAAGCCACTAGGAAATAGGCTGAAAAAATTACTATGCAAAAACCAAGTAGTACTTTTTGCGTAGTACTGTGGCAAAAACCAAGATCTAGAGATCTAAGCCAGCATAAGTGCAGTCAGGATTAGGTAAAGATGACTGTAGATTGAACAGCTGACTTAATCTTAAGTAATTTGGGAGCTTTTTTGGCCAATGTAGTGACTTTGGAAAGTTACTACTTTGCAAAATCACCTGCAGAATCTTTGTCCATTTATACACCTTTCCCCCACCCCCAACCCCCAATTATTACTCATTACATGTTTATAATAGCTGCTTACATAGAGAGGAAGACACATTCCATTTAACAGATGAAGCAAAAAGATCTTGTTACTTTTGAATGTTCTGCTGTCTCTGAAAGTGTGGAGGATCAATAATCATATTGCAAGGGTTGGAAGAATTTAAGGAGTACAGAATAAAAAATTAGGATCTTCATGTATCTGTGAAACATGCACACAGAATTGTTCTACACTACTAAAATTGCATGCCTCTTACTTATAATTATTTAAATTAAATCAGTTGATACATTATAT
Source organism: Cettia cetti (assembly GCA_013401135.1). Taxonomy (NCBI): domain Eukaryota; kingdom Metazoa; phylum Chordata; class Aves; order Passeriformes; family Sylviidae; genus Cettia; species Cettia cetti. Next base: position 145,703 of record VZUI01048212.1, on the reverse strand, counting down.
AAATCAGGAATTTATTTGCATTTGATTGAGAATTATGCGATATCCTGAAGTGTGCAGCCTAAGATCTTTATGATTTTACAATCAGGCTTCCTGAAAATTCCTTCATACCAAAAGAGAAATACTATGTAATTACAACTGAAGTTCATGTTGGCTGCACCAGTATATTGTTTATCTAATTTATTTCAGGGTTTTCTGAAGTTCCAATCAGTCATGGTGCACAGAGGTAAAATAAAACCCTTTTCAAACTCAGAACTAGATTTTGCGTAAGATATGAGAGGAGAAGACTTTACCTGTGTTTGATGTGTCCCCCACGGGTGACTTCTGAGTGCATCATGCAGTGAATACAAGAGAAACTATAAGCTTTTCCCTGTATTTTTGGGTTCATTTCCACTGTATTGCTACAAAGCAGAGTCCCACCAAATCCCCTTCTGTAGCTGATAATTTCATTTCTCTTTCTTTAAGCTCTAACAAACGTACAGGGACCCTGGTATTTGAAATGTGCTTGTCATTTACAGCAGGAATTAATTTTTTCTCCCTTCCCTTTCCTTATGTAAGGTATTATACTGATTCACACTTAAAATGCTTTATGTAGGCTCTCACTTTATTCCTGATGGAAGAATGACTTCTCATGTCCCTGCACATAGGAATTCCCCCTTTGGGATTTCAGACATTTTGACAGGAAGGGAGAAAAAGTGAAAACAACTGAAGAACGGGAATATTGCAGCTTCCATCCCTGGATCCATCTGTCCAGTTTTACAGTGTTTTATTGCCTGCAAAGAGCAGGGGCAAGGTGGTGAAACAGGAAAATAGGGGATGAAACTATGAAGAACATTTCAGTGATCAGCATTTTACTTTTTTGCAATATCAGGCACTTTATTGCCCACCCTACAAATCAAACACAGTAATTAGACCCACAGTGGTCTTAACCATGACTGTACAGAATCTATAAAGCTGTCAGAGATCCCAGTCATTCAGGAACACACTGCTAATGCTTATTCAGCCACAGAGTAATGGAAAATGTAAAAAGAAATTCCAAGAGTCATAAGTTAAAAACCAAGACAAAAGATCATGAAGTTCTTTTACATTGCAATCTTTCATTTAAAATATTGTCCTAACAATTTAAACGTACATTTAATGAAAATGAGAGTATTTTTAAAAGAAACCCATAAACAAAATGTGAGTTTGGTTTAGTATAATTAATTCTATTTTTCCCTTTCTCTAAATAAAAAAAAAAAACCAAAAACAACCCCAAACCTTAAATGTTAAGTCTTGTCTGAAATGTCCACTGTGATGATATCTTAAAATTTTATTTGTGCTCTGCAGATTGAAGTAGTCAAGCTGAATATATGGGTTTGAAAACATCTTCATTTGGAAATAGTAACATACTGTCACTAAATTAAGTGTTGGTTGAAGATAATGGTTGTGAAAGGATGGATAGAATTCCCAAATGTATGTGAAACTTTAAGCTTCTAATTATTCCTGAATTGGAAAATAGGGAAGCATTTGTAGAAAACCCCTTTCTGTATGATATTTCTCATTTCTTGCAGATCCTCCCCATATGATGTTACCTTTGTGCCCTGTTACAGCTGTCCTCCTTTGATTTAAATAGTATATTTCTTAGGTTCCTAGTATCTTACCTTTTAATAACTAACCAAACAAGAGATACTTTGAGAAGTATCCTCAGCCTTGTTGCGTTGTCCTGAATGAAAAGGTTGTGCTGAAGGAATATTCAAAATGGGCATTTGGTAGCTTTTGTGTTTCCTCTGACTGCTAAAGCAGAAGTATTGGTGAGGGAGGGCCCCAGTCCATCATGTGAGGGTGTAAAATTGGTGTTAGCTGAGGAAGATTGAATGATTGAATTCCTATGAGCACAGCAAATTCTGGTCTTGAACCCTCTGCTTTTCTCTCCCTGATCCCAGAGAAATGTGTGCTACAGAGAATGATGCAGAGGTGGTCCTTAGAGGTGCTTGATAAACACCAAAACTAGAAGACACGAGAATACACAATCAAATGTACTGATTTGTTTTTAAACCAGTATAGACTAATTACACCTTTATGTCTGTGGTATTTACACAGATATTTGTTCAGCTGAATGCATGTGTTGCTATGGCAATCATTTTGTTTGTCAAATACTAAATAAACTCTAAAAAAAAATTTAAAAAGCTTTTTTTTTTTTTTTTTTTTCCCTTTCTTTCTGTTGTGCCTAGTATCTCCAGCCCACACACAGCTGCTCTAAAATAGCTCAAAGTCTCCTGGCGTCGAGGTTTTCTAGTCTGGCAGGAGCGTGGCTGCTGCCGGGGGTCTGTGCCTGCCTGTGAGCACACGGAGCATCCCCTCCTCCCGGGCTGCTTCCCCACGTCCTGGGCACTGCTGCTCGCCTTGCTGGCACTTGTCTGCCTGCCTGCCCTCCAAGGGCACAGCCCAGCTTCCCCCTGCCTGAGATCCCTTTCATCTCTGTAGGATAATTCACTTTTCTTACAGCCCAGTGTTCCAGCCTGTCCCCGTGCGCAGGCTGCTTTGTGATTTTATGGGATGGCAGTGTCCTTTCTTTGGGGAGCTCTGGCTCAGCTGTTTGCAGGTGGGATGGGTGTTCAGGTTGATGCATTCCTTGCATTCCATTTCAGAGGGGGAGAAACCCTGATCAGATCTGTTCACCCACAGCTCTAACTGACATCCTCTCTCCTGGAGAGTGGCTGCAGTGGGAAAGGATGAAAACTGATGCTTTGCCTGAAATTTCCTCAGAACCTGTGAATACCAGTGGCAGGGATTCTTCTCCCCTACTCTCCACCAAACAGTTTACCTGACAAATGCTGTCTGTAGAAAGGACCTCCTCTTGCAAAAAAGTGCTATGACTCCATTTTCAAGTGTTGTACTCTCTTAAATTTTTACTCTCCTAAATTTTTCATCTGTGAACAACATATTTTTATAACCTGTGACCAACACGTGGAGAGTAAAACATTTTGACTGCTTATAAGAATTTCTGGTGGGCATCTAACAGTGACAGCACAGGTAACTATTTGCCTTTTTCAAGTTCGTGCATTTGGGTGCAATTCTTTGGTTCTCCTGCATCACAGCCATTTTGAGATGTGTGAGTGTGATGGTACATTAAGAAGGGAGAAGTAGGAAGCTGCAGCATAAATCTCTTATATGGATTCTGCCTTTAAGGGATCATGCCCAGAATCCTCCTAAATTTAGCAATTACCCTGAAAACATTTGAGTGCTGTTGCTCCCTTTAAATAAGAACAGCAATGTCAACACTTACTGGGGTGCAGCAACATTTTCAACAATTCCATGCCTGTGACTGTAACCGTAATTTCACAACTTGATTCTGAAATCTTTGGGAGGTGAAAGTTTTGTCTCTCACAGAGCAAAGATCCTTCCAAGAAGTGCATGGACTGCAAAAGGTGGAGTTCATATATGTTAGTTAGATGAAGCCAGAAATACTTTGACAGAAATACTGTATCTTTTGTGTGGGGCTTGTAGGGTTGTGTGGGCAAGAATTCACCTTCAAGTATCTTGAACTTTTTTAGGCATCTTATAAAGATAGCTTTAAGCTGCAATCTTTAGAGGGAGATACCTCGGTATTAGAAAGGTTGTTCTGAAGAAGACAAATGATGTGTAGGTTGGAAAAAAAAAAGTTAAATACATTTATATTGTATGTATGAGAAACAAACAAAACTGTGTTGCCCAAAAATAAATTATCTGTTTTTCTGCATCCTCACTTAATTGAACTGTTCTGGAAACTGAATTTGGAGAAGCATATTTTGTGTTGTGCTCTACAAAAGGAGTGCAAAGATTTTAATTGGGAAAAGAAACTTTGTAGAATTTATATACTCTCAGTCTTATAGTGCCCATCAATGTCAATATGCCCACTTATAATGGACACTTAAAATCTCAACTAATGTCAGTATTGCATGAGAAAGAAACTGGAAGAGGTGGGAGCTTTGCTCTAGTTGGACTTTGACCTGTTCCTGCTGAAATCCTGATCCTACTCAAGCAAAATTCCATATATTTCAGCAAGGGGATCATTTGACTTTTTGAGTTTTGGATATGAAGGCTGGTCTGATTTATGCCTAGGATTTGTGAAGGGGAGAAAAACTCAATGCCAGCAGATCAGGCCCTCAGTGATTGATTTTACCGAGCAGGTTGTGCTGGATGCAGTTCCAGCTGTCCTGGTCACACAGGGCACAGCCCGTTCCTGCTGCCAGCCTTGACCTGACATGTTTGTGTTTGACAGGGAAGCTGCTCTTGCCTGGTTGCTGCCCAGGAAGAGCCTTTAGGGTGGCTGATTTTTAAGGTTTCTGATTCTGTCTTTGATAAGTTTAACAAAAAAAAAGTTGTTCAGCACCAAAGCAAGGACAGTCAAAAGATTTGATGACATTAGGCAGGGCATTGAAAAGACTTCTGTGTTTTTACCCAAGTGGAAGTTTTAAATTTATATGCTAATAATAGCATTTTTCTCCATAGTGTTCTCAGATCTTCTTGTTTTGTTTTTGCTGTGCTGTTTCATTGTGTATTTGTTTCGTACTTAACATCACTGGCAGAATTTCAAATGTCACACAGGGGGTGTTAGCAGACAAGCTATTAGCTGGGAAGCTGCAGGCTTTGAATGCACGTGCATGCATAAACAAACAGAGGCTGGAAGAACACTGTCAGTGGAAAAGGATGGGTGCAGTGGGGTTATGTGTAAACTGTTTATGTTGGTAAAGATTTCAAGCTGGCAAAACCCTAATCCCTATAATCACTATTCCCTATTATGATCATCAACCTTACAGCAGTGCAGGAAAGATTTTTACCTTTATCTTCTGAACTAACTCTTGGACACTTAGAGGCTGTTTATATGCAGTGTCCATTGTTATATGTAATATCTGCAGGTGTGGTGGGTGCCATACAGTACAAAACACATTCCACTCTGCTCAAGTGTTGTGTGCAGAGCACTTCTGAGCAGGGTAGACTAAATGTAGATGTCAGGACTGGGGAAAATTCATGATCAAAATGTTATATATTTTACCACATAATTAACGTACCAGTCTTTTAGATTTGTAACTTGTTTCAAAATTCTCTTCTGGAGGAAACCAATCTGCATTGGGAAATTAAATGACACAGAGAGAATCCATGCTTCATTTCACTGGTCAGTTGTCTGTATTTCTTTAATGCTCATCTAGGCAAGTTTGGAGATCTTTTTCGTCAAAGTTTGCTAATATCTGTTATTTATTTTTTAAATTAGTGCCTGCATAATCTGCTGTGGATAGTGGACTCTGGTTTTCAGGCTGAAATATGGTACAAATACCCTTGACTTGAGCAGATATCATTATTCTCAGTACCTAGTTCCACACTGTGGTGATGTCTTTGGCATCTGGGATCATTTCAGTGCTTGACTACTTAGGTTATAAGCATTCAAGGAATAATGTGATTAAGGGCAGGTTCCTGGCTCCATTGTCGTCACTGACTGGATTCAGTGGCAAAGGATCAAGCTTTTCACATGCAGCATACAAGAGTGAAATGAAGGCTTCAGAACCATTTTTTAGACTCAGTTGGTGGGAATCATTCTGAGACAAAATGTTCTTGAGAGGAAGCTTGGTAGACAAGGGGGAATTTGAGGGAAGTCAAAGAGGAATAGCTACCAAACCTGCCACCTGCTACCATATCAGGTTTGGGTTTGTCTGTTATACTCAGTCTGCTATGAAGACAATCAGAGACAGATTGCAGGTTATAAACTACTGTATGAGGTGAAAGTGATTAATTTTAAATAGCAGTGGCACTGTTTATAAACTTTCTCCAAGTGATAGCAACTCTTGGAGGGCTGTTGGATTCCTAAATTCCAGCCAACCCACACCATCCATGGTCTGCTGTGTGGGAGCTCTGGAGAGAGCAGCTGCTATGAGTGTTGCCATGTAGAATATTTGGAAATCCACATTTCTCATGCTTTGGAGACTTGTCTCACATAACAATGAGTTATTGAAGCACTAGAATAACACAGGTAGTTGTAGCAGAAAAATCCTATTAAATGTTTTTCATCGGAAGTTTGTTCACAAGGCAGTTGTTGCTTTCATTTTCAGGCTACCAGAACCTTATTGCAGAACAAAGAATCTTAAATGAAATCTTAATTTGAAAATCCTCAGCTTATCAACCTGCAATAACTTCGGGTCCTCAGAGTTAAAATTCTAGAGATATTTTCCCAGAACTGGAAATGAAAAAATGGTTCTCCATGCAGTTTAAGTTAGCTGTGCAGCAGAAGCACCATTTAATGCTCAATATCTACAAACTTTTTAACCACAATAAGGTTTTATAATGGAAAGCTTTCATTAGTGTGATACATCAGGTTCCTTGAGAGATCTGTTCTGGCTCCCAAAAGCAGGTGTTGACAAAATGGAATAAATACATACAATTAATCAAGATGTCCGGGTTCTATTCTTCATTTTAATTAGCAGTGGTCTTTGGCATAAGTAAATTTTGATTATTTACTTCAGAATCAGGTTATTTGTAACTGAACAAAATTAAAATTTCAAAGCTGATAGTGTGTAAATGCTTATTAGTCTTAGTAGACTGAAAATCACATGTGTATTTGTTGACTATGTATAAGCAGTTCAAATAAGTCTGCCTTGGTGAAGGTTTACTGCTTTTAAGTGTACTGAATCCTGCTTTATAACCTGGACAGGTGGGGGCTTTGCTGCAGGGCTGCTCTGTAAAAAAGAGGTGCAGATTCATCTGCCCTGTGTCTTGCATACTTGTCCCTTCGGAGAAGGCTGAAATCTCAGGCTTCCCTTCCTTTAGTGAATTTCTCCAGGCTGTCATTTTTCACAGGATTTGAGGGTTTTCCATGAAGGAATACTGTTTTGCAGGTTAGCTTTTAAGGAATTCACCTGGATGTGTATCATGTTCTGCATTAGATAGTTTGCAACATTTTAGCTGCAAATGCATCTTTGCAGTAATTAAAGCTGAAAATGAATTTGGTTACTTGGAATATTTTGTAAATTCCCCAGGGAAAGTTGGTTATCTTTTTCATGTGATGACTTAGTAAATCTGTACAATTCCATCTAAATCCAAAACAGTACACCTGAGAAATAATTATTCTCATTATTTTGGTAATGGCTTCTTTTTTTTTTCCCTGCCAGCCTTTAATTTATATTTATGATACTTTTTATTTACATATTTCTATGATACTTTTTACTTACATATTTCTGTGATACTTTTTATTTGCATATTTTTATGATACTGAGGTCTTTTTTTTCCTTCCTTTCTTTCTTTTCCTTTTCCTGATGTAGTGGGCTACAAACAATGTCAATTTTCATGAAATGTTTTATAGTAATTCCACCTGTTTGTTTTGGGTTTTTTTCCTGCTGAAATGAAAAAGCTTGTCAAAATGGTCAATGTTTCACTTTTTAGACTAGTTTCTTAAAATAATGAAGTTTCTGGGGCATGACTATCAGTTATTCCTCCTCTCCCATGTCTCATCAAAAGGTTAATATTTCTTATCCAGCTTCTACAAAACAGAATTTGGAGTAGTAGAGGTGTCAAGGTTACAAACATTCTTCAAGTTTTCCTCTGCTTATCTTTGACTTTTTGCCAAGGGATTCAAACTAATGTGTGATGGGTAATTCTGGGGGGGTCCCAAACCAACCCTTTTTTTGTACTTGACTGACTTGCCATTCCTAATCCTCATGAATTTGTAGGTTTTGTATTCCCCTGGTCTGTCTTTGGTCATCCTCTCCAAGCCCTCACCTTCTCATGCTGTTTTCAGGGTGCACCTGACTTTCAGTGTGGCATTACCAAGCCAGCACTGCTGGGGGTGATGGGATCATGGAATTCTGTCCTCAGCAGTGAGGAGAGGCCATCAGGTGCTTACAGGTTTTACATTGACTGCACTTGGCCATTCAGCCCTTTGTGTTCTGCCTCTTTCACACAGGGTCTCCTTTCAAGCCCTGTTTTGTATTGATTGATCTCAGCTTTCTCACCATCCGCTGCCAAATCAATTTCCATATTTCTTTCTTTTGCTTCAGCATCTTACCTGTATTTTGTTGTTGACCAATCTATTTGAATTGTGCTCGTGTATTTCTTAAGGAAGTTTGCCAAAGGCAGATGCTACTTGGTGATGCAGAATTGATTGAGCCTAAGTCAAGGAAGTGGGGTTTATTTAATGTTACATCTCTGATATAAATTGCAGCATTGGGAAGCTACAGAACATCATGTTATTCTGCAGTGAGCAGAAGGGGTCACTTTGTAGATTGTTTCCTTAGCAAACTGAAATTTTACCTGGGTTATCCCTGCCTTGCCAGGATGAAAAAAGATCAAGTCTCCCTGACTGAGTCACTGCTAAGAAAAGTTACATATTTGACCTAAAACCCTTCACTGTATCCTGTTAAGCCAGGAAACTGATTTTTTGCTTGTTTTCTAGGACACAGAAGGCTGTAACTGTTCACAGTTTCCTAAACACCTGTGGGGTTTTATGCATACTTTTTATAGTTCCTTGAATTAGCCCTACAAGTTCGTCATCCTTGGTGCTACTACAGCGTTTTCTGCCTGTTGTGTGTGGTCAGCAGCCAGTGTTTGCAGAGCTGTGAATTGGAAGTTATGTCCTGTGGTAAAGACCATGATCTCTTTGATTAATGTGAATAGTTCAGGTTACTAACAATAAATGCAACTACAAATTAATAACAAAGTTGCATTTATTTGTAAATTCCTGTTAAGATGTGCAATGCTTTACAAAAGTACATTGCTAAGTTCCAAGAGCAAGGACCTTTGGGTAAAAGTTTTAGAGGCATTAAATACATAGCATAAAACAAATTATGTTCTGCTACATTACTAATTATACTTTGTCCATAGGTATAATTTTCTATAATAAAACCAGGTACCTTGTTATTCTTAAATGCAGGTTAGAATGTTCATGGATGAATTGACTTCTGAAGACAGTCAAAGTGAATTAAAGATACAACTCTGTGAATTTTAATAGTAATTTTGTACAAGTTCTGTACTCATTATTCTTTATGAGCTTTATGCAGTTAGGCATTTCTACCTGTCTCTTTTATGTCTTTCTATATGTTTATGTATTTTTAATGTCTTTTGGTTTAAATGCTTCAAATAATCTGTTTCATCATCACCTGTTAACAGAAAAAGAATATGTGCTTAATTGAATTTAAATTATTTTAAGAGTCTACAACTTATAACCATCATCTACTAAGACAGATTTTCCAGCTTGTAGGAGTTAGTAACTTTGAAGTTGACATTTCTTTTCTCCAGTAATGATTGCAAGTGCAGATTCTGCACAAATGGCATATTACATGAAGTGAAAGTTTAATTATAAGGGGGAAACTTAATTGAATATTTCTGTTTGATTAATAATAAAGAAGCAGGAACATCCTGTTTGATTTCAGGCCAAATAAAGGTTGTTGAAGTACTGTTGTCAGTGAGTGAAATGTGCAGTGCTAAGATGTGCCTCCTTTCTCTGTGTTTCTCCAGGCTGAGCCTGGGCTGTGGCCTCTCTGCTGTGGTTTCTGCTGTCTGGAACTCTGAGCAGCCCCAGGTCACAGGGCTTTTACACAAACCCTCTCAGCTGGCTGTCAATAGGTGATCTTCACTTCAGTGAATGCAGCACCACTGCTTGAAAGAGCAAAGCAACAACTTTGTGTGAGGGCAGGCTGAAACGGTGGGAAGGATGGGGATTGTGCTTTCCTCAGAGTGCCTGGAGAATCAATGGCCTGGCAGTTTCAGAGTCAGTGGGCCCTGTTCACATCTTATGTAAAATAATTTGAATCCAAAAATGGCCACAGAGAGCTCAGTAAAATCACCCCATGAGGAAGCAGCAACAAGAAAAAAGCAGATGAACAAAATTGGGATTTTTTTTTTTTTTTTAGTATATCAGAATTTAAGCTTTTAAAATTTATTTAAAATTAAAGACACTTAGAGCATGTGATTTTTTCCCAGTTGTGATTATGGATTACTGAAACCTGCACATGTCCTTTTGGCCATCGTGACATCTCCTTGCTGGGCTTTTTAACAACTAAATTATTAACTTCAGAGAAAGCTTGATCTGTTGCCAGAGACATGTACTTTTTCTGGGCAGGCTGTTTATAGCATGGAGCTCCCAGCTGATTATCATATCATTCAGCAAACAGTTGTTCATGAACGTACAGGATTTTTTTTACTGGCAAAGTTTCTTTACCAAATATTTGGATGCACAGGACATCAAAATACAAAACACTACTGAAAAATCAATAGAGTGTTTGTAAAATTATGCCTGGTAGTTACTTTGGTGAGCAGGAAGCTTAAAAGAAGACTCCTTCTAATGAACCAGCTGTAACTGGAGATTACCCATGTCAGGCTTTACATATTGTGCAAGATGTGCATCTCCAAAAACTGCTGTGTTTTACAACATTGTGATGGGATGCTGCTTCAATAACTAAAATATTCTAGTAACTAAGAAATACTCCTGAATAACCAAACCCACTTCTAAGTGCTTTGGTTTTCCATGGAGCTTTTTGTCAGTAAAGTAATCAAACTTACTTCTTAGGGCTAGAACATCACACAGTTACAGATGCAGATGTGGTGTGATGGGATCATATCTTATACCAGCACAGCCCTGTATGATCTTTCTTTTTTATTTTTTTTTTCTCAGAAAAAGTACTATGATGCACCAAAAAAGAGTGGGGTTCTATTTCTAACACTAAAAGACATAAGAGGGACAGAAGAAAATGGTTTTGATTTTCAGGGTACTATTGAGCTTCATAGACAGGTGGTGGTAAATGGATACTAGTTTTCCTACAAATTTAAGAATTTCTGGAAATAATCATATGTAGCTGAGCATTAGCACTGCTTGATATTCTGATAAATGAAACTGTCCTCATGATGATGCTTTTGAATCCACACCATAGGAGATTTGGACTTACTGGCATATCTGCACTATAACCCATGTATCTAACCCATAGCTTTTTGCTGGAAAAATTGAAATAAGCCTCACAATTCATCGGAAATCTATGCCAGGGCTCCCAGTGCATAAGAATAGCCTGATGGAGCTGTACGTGAAGGAGGAGAAGCTTCTGAACTTTTCAGTAGGGGATTGAATGTATATTATGGCAAATAGATCATTTTAAATTAGTGTTCAGTACATTTAGGAGAGAGTGTATTTTTTCTCCTGTATAAATTGCCTCTGAACAATTCAGAAACCCAATCTTAGGCTTAGCAATGAACATTTCAAAAAGGTAAATTAATATCTTCACAGGGAAGAAATATGGCTTATTGTAGAATCACCTGCAATTGCTACTATAATTATGGCTTTGTCAGTATTTCTGTGAAAACTATTTATTAGGAGTTTTGGAAAAATACTCTTTCAGAATGAGCTCTAATGGAGTGTGCAGCTTTGCAGGCAATGTCTGAGCCTGAGGTGTGTCCTGAACTTGGTGCTCTGAACAGACAAATTTGACTTTTCTCCTGCGAAAGGTCACACAGAAGTTGTTGGGAGGTTCCCAGAGATGCTGACTTTTCTCTTTCAGTGGCCTTTTCAATATCTTAAGCAAGGAATCATCCTGGTTAGGATGCATCTGGCAGAGGTCTGTTCTTGCTGACAGCATCAGTCCCTGGAATGTGGGTCATGCCCTTCCTGTAGTGATGCCTTGGGAAGGCTGACCTGAAACAGAGACTGGACAGAGCTAGAGAATAAAGCAGATATTTATTGAAAGGCCTTTAGGGTACACCTTGGGCAGGACAGGGCCAGGGCTACACCCAAGGTGGACCCAAAATGGTCACAGAATGGCTGACCAATCACAAGCTCACTTTTTAAAGTTTTGGTCTATTTGCATATTGGGGTTTAATTGTCCAATTACAGCTTCAGGTTGTGAGGTCTCATCCTTCTTGTTCCTCTCTTCAGCCACCGTTGTTTGTGCTTTGGGGGCTGAAAGTTGTCCTTGGTCTTCAGCAGGAAAAGGATTTGTTTTGTCTCCCTGCTCTGTAGAGAGCTGAGTAACATTTAATATGAGGCTCAGAACTGCACCCCTGGGCAGCACAGAATCTGGAAAACATGAATGCTAAAACTTAGGGCATCAGCAGTGCCAGAGCAGAGGGGGAATTGGCCTCTACTCATGGGCTTGGCAGTCCCAGGTGAATGCTTGGACTTGGTGACCATGGAAGTCTTTTTCAACCTAAGTGATTTTGTAATTTTCTGAATTTCTTTGCTTTCCTTACAATAAAAGATGGCAAATTTGCAATTAGCAAGCTGTTGCTGCATCCACTGGCACAGCAAAGATATGTAATTCAGTTTTGATATTTTCCTCAACACCGGTGCATATAGATTAAAATGCTTTTTGATGCTCTAAATTAAATTTATTTTTGTAATTCAGATTTTAAAGTTAGTTATTAACCCAAGAGATCTATATAGGTTTGACGGCAAATTTTAATATATTAAGAGGATGCTCTTTTACCACACTGACTTTTTGCTTCAAAATGGTGACTTTAATTTGTAGCTGGCAATCCTGACTCTGTTTTCTGAAACACCCTTGTGGTTCTGGAGAAGTTCTTCTGAAACTAATAGAATGAGCAAAAATCAGGTTAAATAAATGAGATGGAAAGCCAGACCTACTCAAAGAAAGATACTGGAAATGTTGACCAATCCATAGCTAGTGTGAGAACACTGATGTCTCACAATATTCTGATAATGTGAACTAAATTAAAAGCAGGAAAAAATAATTAGAAATTTAAGAAAAAACCAGTGATCCTTATGTCTTTAATCTGAAATCAAGCAAGCAAATTTTAGTGAGGCAAGAGGTTATTCCAGGATAAATATAAGTACAGATCCTGGGGTCAGGGGTTTAGGGCAGGGAGAAAGTGTCTCTTATGCCACTTCTGTGAGCTTTGTTTCAGGGAGCGAAGAAAAGAGAATTAAATTTCTTGCACCCCTCTAAAAAAGATCATTATGTGTCAGATAGCTCAATTCCAGAAATGTAAAGTTATAAAGACATTCGCAAGCACAATTTTCCTCCTCAGCTGGTAATATCATACTAAAAAGGGTGTTAATGAGTGATTAAAAATGGGCATAATTTAGTTTTTAAAAGCCTTACTCACTCTCTCACAATTAGCAGCATGTGTTTATGTATTTGTAGAGCTTAATCACCACAGGAGGAAAGGATTTTAACTCGGAGGAAAGGAAATCCCGGGGATGGTTTTCAAAACAGATATGAACATATATTTTTATTTTAGGGATTACTTAAACAGGACATGATTCAGTGATGCTGTAACTCTGGCTATGGAATAAGGATGGGCAGGTTCTAGATTCTGACTGTGAGTTGGTGGTTTTCTTAAAGGGTTGTTGAAAATCATACAAGAATTTAGGGGCATGCTGTGTCTGTCATGGAGTTATACCTGTCACTAGCATGGGGTTGGCAAGAGCTCAGAACAGACGATTAAAATGGTCACTTTTGGCCTTCAAAATAGAAAAATGTGGTACTGTTCTCTGTATTCATAACTGATACAAAACTCTGATTTCTGAGCTCTACTTTGTCTTCAAAAATACCAGAAACTGGATGAATTTTTCCAGTTTGATTCATTGCCTGTGAAGAACTGTGTTTTCTATTCCCTTAGTAGTATGTCTTGAGATCACAAATAATCCATTTGTACAGCTTATCTTTGCCTCTAATCCTTAAATTACATTCACTCTAACTAAAATCATTGCAAGTAACTGTCATGAGTACAGGAGGGCACAATTCTGTAAAAAAAGTAGCATTGCAACTCATGAAGGAAGCACTTGGGAGAGGAAATATGTCCTGGAAATGGCCAGGGCTACCTCCCCATTCTGTATACCTTGAGGAGTGAGTTTATTCTGTGGTATTGCCAGCTAAATAAGCAGCATTAGTAGTTAATTAAGAGACTATTAAATATGAACAAGGCTGCTGTAACCTGAACTTGTAACAGGGTAAATGGAATACAGAAAATGTTGGTTGAAAATGTAACATGAAAATTTCCAGGCCTAATCCTTCAGAGTGTAATAGTTTGCATTGTCTTCAGTCATAGACTAGATAAAGACTGATAGCACATCTGAATAGTAACATTTTATACTCATTTTTTAGGAGGGAGTGGTTTTAGTAACCCAGCCCTTACTTACAATGGGATTAGAATATGTGATGATTATAGCTTAATTTCTACATGCTTCAGTCATCTTCAAATATATTTAAAATAATGAAGCAGTGCCAGATTCCCACACTGTGTGTTATAGTAACCACAAACCACTGCAAAAGAGATATCAAACAAGCATTTGAAAAGTGGAGGACAGTATTGCAAAAACATAGCAATGCTTTTAAAAAAATTTTTTGAATATAGGCAAATAATTTTTTAATACAAAATGAGTGATTTTAATTTTTTTTTTTGTTTTCTTTACACATTCTGGGAAATTTTAAGAGTAAAAGTGAATCATCTTATGCATGAAAGTAGGTAAAGAGAAAAAATATTTTAATTTAACATATGCTGCTGCTTTTCCCCATTCCAGCTTCAGGGAAGAGTCAGGCCATGCCTGACAATAGATTGTCAGGCAATCTATTGACAATAGTAAAAGTGTGTAATTCCCTTCTTACAGGCATTCATTATTACATTTGAGATATTTTATTCCCTAACAAAGGCAAAGAATCATCTTGGGCACTGTTATCATGGTAATGCTTTAAAACATAAAATGACATTTGTGGTTTTTTGCATATTCCTTTCATCTTCTGCAGAATGGGGTATATCCTGTATGACTGTGAGTGCCTATGGCAATTCCCCACCTTGCTCTCTGATTTCCTAGGACAGTAGGAATTTGCAGAGACTGTTTTATACAATGCAGAAGCTGTTTTATACAGTGGTTGGTTTAGTGAGTGTGGTGTCATCAGAGATGAAGCTTCAATTCCAATTTCTCTGCATTTGCTAATCACTCTTAGAAGATGGAACATTAAATAGACATGTTCAGCTTTCCTATTTTTTTTTCTCTTTTATGACTTTTTATATCATCATTATTGTCAGATGTGCCCAAAATACAATGGAAGCTTTTATAAAGAAATTAAAGCACTGCAGTAAAAGTGGTCTCAGCAGTTTGTAGCAGATTGTACCCAGCGAAGGACTGCAGGACATGGGATGAGTGCATGCCTACACACATGTGGGGAGCTCTCCTCTCTCCACGTTATCCTTTCCTTGAGAGGAGATTGATAAACACAAGTTCTTTTTTCCACTCTGGAAAAAGAATGGATGAGTTTCCCACTGCAGCCCAGGCAGATTTGGAATCTCATTTTGTGAGGCTCAGAGCCAGGGGCTCACAGACATCTGCAGGCTTTTAGCAGGGGTTGAGGCAACCCAAGGAGCCAGAGCTGCTGCTGGTGCTTTGAGAAGACTCTTGCTGCTGTGCCACAGGCTGTTCTCCTCCTCTGCTGCAGCAAAGTTTCCTGGGTTTGTTCTCAGAACTGGCAGAACTGCTTTTCTCCAGTAATCAGGGAGAGAAAATTCTGTGCTTTTTTGCTGGAAGGCCCCTGTACTGAAAAAAAGGTCAATGAAAATACCAATGGTTCAAGGTCTGCCAGTCCTAAACGTGTAAAGTAGTGTTTCAAAAGTTACCAGCAAACTGTAGCTGCAGGCAAATATTCTATAAAGCAACTTCTACAGATCTGTAAAATATTTTTGTCTGTTTGAAATGAGGTTGTCCCTCATAATGAAGAATAGGTAGCCAACATACTTGCTTGGCTCTACTTTGCATTTTAAGTTTGAAGGATTTTTACATTTGAAATCAGATGCAGATTTTTTTCTTGTCTCAGTGTAAATTAAAAAAAAAAAAAAAAAAACAAACACAAAAAGAAATATGGGCAAATCCATACACTTTATTCTGCTCTTAGATTATTTTCTTGACTTTCCTTTCAGCTCTTTCTACAGAATTCACACTTTGAGTGGATTTAATTCTGGAAGGTTATCAACTTTATTGCATAACTGTGGGATATGCTTCTCTAAATGTCAGGTATTATCAGAGCACAGCACATTTAGAAGAACTCAGACTGCATAACCCCAAGGTTATATGTATTTAAATCTGACTTCATTACATTTTATACAAGACAGAATATCTCTATCCAAGAAGGTCTGTGAGGTTTGTGTGGTTTTTTTTTTTCTCCCATTACTTGCTACACTTCAAAATCTGTTGGAGAAAACCTTCAAAAGCAGAGCTGTGAGGGTCAGAGCTGCACAAAGCATTGACACATTAACGTTGCATGTGAGATACAACACTCTGTTATTCATCAATCCAAAAAAACACCTCTTCAAGAGCAAACTAATTTCTCCTCTGGCAAGTGGATCTCAGTGGGCAGGGGCAGAAGAGGAGAGAGGAGCTGGAGGAGGGGAGAGGAGCTCCCTTGGCCCCAGGGTTGCTCCTTCTGGAGCAGGGTTTGGCTGCTGGGGCACGGCACAGGCGGGAGTAGTGAGTGATGGGCAGGGAATGCTCAGCAGAGCCAAGGGTTCAGCTGCTGGGGAGATCAGATATATTTTATGTCTGATAACAGAGCAATTTAGCACCTGTTTCAAAACGCATTTTTTTTCCTTTCTGGCGTGTGAGGAATTTTAATGCTAAAAGGACACCTCTAGGAGTAGTCAATAATTGAGTTCCTACCAGTGATTCTTTTTCCCTCAGGGCTGCAATATTGGGTTACAGTGCCTATGATCCACTTTACCAACCCAAGTTCTGTTTACATCTGGCTCTTAAAATGATTCTGAGAAAGGCACCCTGCATTCACATAGGTTTTCAGCTGAAATTAATAAAAAAACCCACCTCATGATGCAGTTAACTTCAGTAATGTCCATGTGACCCTTGATGCAGGGTGCAGGGCTGAGCCAGAGAACAGTTGCTTTAAGCTGCATGAGGCATTTGTAGTTGTAGAGCAGTAACTGACTGATTGTTATTCCTTTTTCTTTTTTTTTTTTTCCTCTCTGTATATATCTTTTTTTCCTTTTTCTTAAGCAGTAGCTAGAAATCAGATTGATGCCTGTTTTCATTCATCATCTCCTTTGTTTGTTCTTGTCTGGGCCTGCCTGAAAGCCTGGAGAAAATGTGTGAATCAAAAGAAGAAGCAGATGCCTTATGCTGAACTTTGTACAGGAAGAGAATAATGAGAGCAAGTAGAGAAAATCAGTGAAGCACCACAGCCAGGGGCGTGAAAGCTGAGTAGGAATTGCACTGCAGATGGGCTGGGTGATGAGAGGAGCACCTCACTTCCCCTCCTGGCACTGTGGCCATCCCTCCCACAGCACTCACTGGAAGTGTGAGAAAGGAAAAGCAACAACAGCAGGGGAGTTGCTGTTGATTTGTGTTTTCTGTCAGTGTGTAGCTGTGGCGTGGCCATATGGATGCAGGACCAGGCACTTGGGAGGTCCCCCTGGGGTGACTGGGAGAAGGTGAAGAGCCCTCAGAAAGTGCTTCAACAAAAAAAGAAGGAAAAACAAGGGAAAAGCCAATCTGTCTGTTGGAGAAAGGAGGAGCTGCTTATAGCAGTGAAGGTTAAAGTGTTGTGTCTTCTGCCCCAGCATTCAAAAGCAAGGTTAGCTGTGACCTGGTTAACCTAAAAAATGCTTAGTTTAAAAGAGTGGAAGAAAAGATTAGAATTGCCCTCCTTGCCCTGATAAAAATTGCTGCAGGGAAGTACCTGAAGTGAAGAAATTGTGACAATTTTTAATCCCTGAAGACATGTAGAAGATAGACGAGATCCATAAAACTGCAAAAGACAGTGGTTTTCTCCCAAAAGAGAGAAAAGAGGAGCTTCTTAGGGATTTTGGTGGAGAAATGGAGTAAGAATGGTTTTTGTACAAGAGGAGTTAAACTGCTTGAAAATACCTAGAATTTAACAAAGAATAGGTAACTGCTAAGATCATCTGTAAAGTTCAAACCACAACAAATCCGTTTAATTTCTCTGCAATTGTGCAGAAAGCCTGGTGGGTAGATAAGGAGTATGGGGGGCCATGGTGGTGTCACCAGGGGGAGATGAGGAAAAGTGGTCTAAATGGGACCACTACAATTAAAAGCAGATTGCACTTCTGTGCTTGGAGTGAATGCTGGCAAATCAATGGTTCACTGTCAAAAAAGATGGATTTATATCTCATAGGGTTCTGTCCAGAGACCAATACTATTCAGCATTTTGATCATTTTGATAACAGAAAAGGGAATACATCTATTTAAATTACCAGATGATATCAAAGTGGTTACCAGCAGCCTCAGGAACAAAATTAAAATTGAAAGCTATATGAAAAAAATGTAAGAAGTGATTTGTATAAGCAGGCTTCCATTTAACGGATACAATTGCAAGATCTGACACTTCCTAGGGAATAAAACAATAAACAAATATGTAGTAGGCAGTGTAGTATAGTCAGTAGTATTGTATAAAAATATATGGGGATATGGGTCCGGGAACAAACTGAACACAAAATGAATGTCCTTTGCTTTAAGAAAAAAAAAAAAAAATGAAGTATCACACTTTAGTGGTTTAGCATGTGTTTTCTGTAGGACACTGTGAAGTCTTGAAAATAATATTTAGGTCAAGAAAGAGCTGGATTTCCTTAACCTCAACAGGAGGAGAGGCTGGGGATACAAGTCTTCAAATATGTAGCAGATTCCTGTGTACAGTGAGGTGATTTTCTTTTATATGAATTTATGGCAGGAGATTAGGATTAGACAGATTAATTTGTAGCCAAAGAGATTTTGATTGGAATGAAGAGAAACATTTCTAAATCATAAAATAGTTAAAAGCCAAAATAATTTTTTTAGAAAGTGTGTAGAGTTTCCACATTGGGACATTTCTGTAACCTGATTAAACCCATTTCTTCGTGCTTTAGTGGCAGCTCATTCTCTCTTGAGGTGAGGTTGGTTCTCAGTCAGATTTTTCTCCAATTTTTCCATCAGACGTTGATATTTTGGATGCTAAATCCCACACTGCTTAGTACTGCAGTCCCCTAGTCAGTCTGTGTCAGTGCAGGGGATAATCCAATAACAGGGAAAGTCTATTTATGCACATCTTTGAGACTTAACAAATTCCCTTTTCCTATTGATTGCAAAACCTGTTTGGGTTGCATTAAGTATGACCAGAATGCTGATAAGCATTTCTGCATCACCAGGCAGGGTGAAAAAATTCCTGTTTCTTCATTACACTGAGCCCTCTTGCATTAGCATGTTCAAGAATTACAAATTAAGCCAAATCTATACTGTGGAACAAAAATTACATGACTGGTAAAATCAGGTATGTAGGGGAGTAAAGATTGCCCAAAGAAGTAATTCAGAAGATCATGAAGTACGCACTGTTTGCCTTCAGATCTAAGTGGAAAACTTAATTTAAAACTAATATTCTGTAATGAAAGTTACTTTTTTTTTGTGTGTCTTTCCTACTGAAAAATAACATATGTAATTTGCTATATTGATAGAATAGAGAATTATAACTTGTTTTTAGCTGGCTTGAATTTTTTATTACTTGAAATTTTTTAAAATGAAACACGTGAAAAGTCCACTTAAGAATGTCAAATTTTGGGTTTGGTTTTGGGTTTTTTTTTTTTCAAAAAAGAGTATTTTGACAGCTTACACACAGCAATTTAACATTCAGAATTAATTGCATGTTCATTAAATCAGAAATTGAATGATTTGCCAGCATTAGAAAGTTGAAGTTGACTTGTAACTTGCTGCTGAGACACTGTGCACAGAGCAGTCTACTCTCAAACCACTTTATTTCCTACTCTGTACTTATGGAATATAATGCACTTCTTTGCTGTGTGATAAATACCCTTGAGAAGGCTGTTAAAGGATTAAATGTGGTATCATCAGCATGGAACAGAGCAGATAACCTTGCTGTAGCAAGCATTGCAGTGTCTTTATCTCATCTTTGTGCTGCAGAGCTGCAGCCACCAGCCAGGTGATTGCTCCAGAAGTTCTGTGCCCAGGTCAGCTGAGTGGGCAGGCCAGGGAATGTCAGTGCTTCTGCTACAGCTAATGATGGGCTGGTGGAGACTCATCCAGCCAGGAGCTGTGCCAGAAATGCAAATGGAGCTTTGAAAGGGCCTGCTTGGGAATAATGGATAATGCAAGTTCTCCTGGATAGAAGTAGATAGGATCTTCTGTGGGAGGCTGCATCAGTTAATAATGGGAATGGATGATGGGAGAGTTAAAATTTCTTCGACCAAAGCAGATCATTAGCTGCCTGATTAACTTCACTTCTGAAGTACTGACAGAGAAGTGTCTGCTAAGAGAAAGAGATCAGAAGCATTTAGTTACATGTGCCTTAGCTGTCAGGTACCACTGACATAATTGGAAAAAAAAAAAAAAAAGAAAAAAGTTATGAGGAGAAAAAGAAGTGATATCTAATAAGTTCTTAATAGACCCTTATAAATTCCTAACCCACTACATGAATATGCAATTAATATAACTTGCACCCACCTATACAGAGTTGCAGGCTACAGAGGTCTGGATGTGTTCTGTGGTACCTTGGTAGTGCTTGTGGACTGCATTTCTCTTACTGATGATCATTCTTAATAGTGAAAAAGAGGAAACAATGATCAGCTTTTTAACAACTACTAACTCTTAGGGTCGCATTTAATGTCATTCCCAAAGCATTTTCCTGTAATCCATATATGTCTGTGTTAATTTAAAATTACCTGGAATGGGAATGGTGCACAGTTAAAGTCACTCCACAGCCACTTATAAAACATTTATTTGTTTAATGGAAACCTTCAGTCTAAATGTGGGAAATAGATGCCTGAAATGTCTCTTTGTGTTTGTGGGGATATCTGTGCTCTGTACCACTGAGCACCACAAAATTCTTTGTTACTGAATTGAATCAGGGAAGGTCCAGATCTTGAGGAAGTGTTGATCCAGTTACACCACTCAGTCTTGGGCACAGAACCAAATGCAGACTACACTTCCACCTCAGAGGGAGGTGGATCCCTCTGTGAATCCTATCCCTCCTCAACATCTACAAAGATTTGCAGCCTGCATAATCTAACACAGGGTTCTTATCTTTGAAAGAATCCTGGATCAACATACATGATTCTGTGATTTTTTGTTTTGTTGGGTTTTTTTGTTTAGTTTTTTAATCTCAGCTTCCTTATTGATTTTATAGTTCTTACAACTAAAATTTAATTAAAGAGTGTTGAGTAAGAGTCATTCAAACTACAGTACCATTATTAGTAATTCTGTAATGATTTTGCTAAATTGGTGATAAATTTCTGTAAGGGAAGAGGAGCTTTCAGGGAGCTTGATGGTATAAAAGGGCCATCCTCCCTCTTGAAAATGTGACCTACTGTGCATCTCTTATGACAAATAAACCACATGTAAAAAACAAACGAACAAACACAAAACCAAAAGACAAAAATCTTTAAAGGGGATTTAGAAATTCAAAATCGACATAGTGCAGTAGTGAACAGAGGTTAGAAATCATTACAGCAACTGAGAATCTGGCCAGTGGATTACAATCAAATAGCCACTGTTTAGTTAAAAATCTAAGTAGCTCAATTTGATTCAAGTCAATATTATTCTTAGAAGAACACAAATGTGAATTTGACCAGGCAGTTCCTCATATTAAAGGTGCTTAAACAATTTTATAACTCCCACTTACTCTAAATTAAAAAAAAAAAAAATTGATCTGTTTTTACTCATTATGTGCATAATCATTTTAGGTTTAGTCATTTAATTCTGCACACTGAATTACAAAGAAGATGAATTAAATATCAAGTAAGTATTATATTATAGAATTTGCTCCACTTGAGTACATGAGAGGAATATAAGCACTTTATATCAGATATTTGATGTAAAATCTCTTGAATTTCATTGTTTTGATTAGAATGGCTTTAGTGGACACGGAAAGGGTAATGATAACATTTTCTGTGGTTTTGTGTGTCACATTTATGGAGGTATTGGAATGCCTAAAGATGCAGCACCAGAGATGGTCCTTAAGATCCATGCTGGAGCTGTGCATCTCACTGACTGTTCAGTATCCCATTGACTTCATCCGACACCAAAACACATCCATCTTTACAAAGCTTAGGATTCCACATATGTTTTTGCAGAGAAAGCACTAAAATTATGTCAAATATGGCCAGAAGAAAACCTTGGTGTTATTGTTATCCCTGCAAGAGAGCCTAGAATAATCTGTTGAATTTATAGCCTGCACTCATGGGCTGTTGACCACTTAGTTCCTCTCCATGAACAAAGAACTCTGGTGTTTCATAGTGCAGATAACTGAAAATCTGCAGTTTGATCTTTGTTTAAATATATATATGTTTATATATGGCATACTGTGAGCAAATATGTCAAATTAATAGCAGTGCATATTTAAATTGACTACTTAGTTGTTTCTGGATACAAATCACACATTAATGAACTAAACAAAGTTTACAGAGATCAATAAAAAGATTTTCATCATAGCTCTGTTTTCCTAGCCACCTCTTTTTTGATACATCAAAGGTGAGAGTGGGCAATAGGATTAGGCAGTAATCTGTTTTTCATCAATACCTACATTTTCCTAATAGAAGATTCCTTCTGTCAAGAGTGTTTTCCTTTTACAAAGTTCATAGGCAGAGATTTTTTTTTAAAAAAAGAGTTTTATTCACTGGGGCAGACTTTCTCAAAAGAAATTCATAGTCATGTTCAACTCAGTAGGTACAATTATAAATATATTGGACATTAGGCAATCTGACCAGAAAAACCAATGCAAAATGAATGTTCTGTGTAATAAATCAGAGAAAGATCTGGTTTGTTTATCTAACCTTTTTTTTTTTTTAACCTTTTTTTTTTTTTTTTTTTTTTTTTTTTTAATTTCTCTGAAATCACTAGCTTTCTCACAAGTTGTTTGTTTGGTTGGTTTTTTTGGTCACAGTAGAAGCTTAGAAACTGTGCTAGTGCTCTGTTAGGAGGATTTGAAAATTGACTTGTATCTCACACAGGGGTTTTAAAAGAACAAATCCAGCGGAGTCCTTGATGTAGTGAAGCTGTAACAGTTTTACCATTCTTAAATAAGAACTAATATCTGATGCAATTCAACAAGTGGTTGATATGTTCTATGATCATCTATTATGAACAGTCAGAGCACAAAATAGTTCTCTAGGAAATATTCAACATCAAGAACAAAAATAGTAGTTAATGATTTTTAAAATAGAACAAATGTTTTGTAAGAACATTCTGCAAATTAGAAAGATGAACATAGATCCTAAAAAAAATTAAATGGAAAGAGCCCCACCCATCCACCTCCACTTTATGAATCACTTCCCCCTACAAAACAGAAATAAGGCAATGAAGGAAGCTAGCTACTTCATCACTGGAATATGGAATTGCTGCTTCTCATTAAACAAGTACCTTCATGGGAAGCCTGTGCCTTTCTATTTATAAGAAATTACTTAGCCTGAAGGGAAAGGGTCAGCCTGACCCAGGTCATGGCTTCAAAAATGCTAAGGCAGAGTTTTAACTCACTTGAAACACCACTGTACAGCATAATTGAATCCATGCAAGTGGCTATCAATGGGGATGGTTGTCACTGTTTGACTCCTAAGAAGTAATATAATTAATCCAATGGCTGAAAACTTTATCCCAGAGCAAACGCCCAAAGATAAAAACAGGCTGTGTGTTTTTCAAATATTTTAACCGTCCTGTCTCACAGTTCTTTTCTCATAGCCCACTGCATGGCAGGGGTATCTCCCATCTGCATTATGCATGGGGAAACCATCCCATCTTTCTCACAGAAGAGGCATTGGCCCCATTCCTGGCTCCTTGATCACAAAAAACTTTGTCTGACTGCCTCTGACTAGGCCAACAGGACAGTTGGGAAAGCAGATAAATCTGCTGGCGTTGGCATTTCTCAACAGTGCTGAAAGGAGTGTTGGATAAGTGATTTTCCATAAATGAGAGTTAGCAGTTACTTTGGCACAGATAGAATGAAAGAAAGATCTTTTAAAATACAGACATAGAGTTGAAATACCTTGAAGTAGGTGGCAAAGACTAGACCTTTATGTAACTGTCCCAGAGAAATGTTTTAAGCTGTCTTTGTTGCACATTGCTCTTTAAACCAAGCTTCCATCTCAGGCTATGAGGAGCACTGATAGTGTGACAAACCTAACAGATCAAATGGTTGAGTCCACGTTTTAGAGAAATATTAAGATGTGCCCCTTTATTATCCAATTTTTGTGTTCTTTTTAAGTAAGGACAAGTCTTTTGGGTATTTCAGCATGAAAGGCTTAGCCTGGGGTCTTAGGCAATAAATTAATGTTCCAGTGAAGGCAGTCAACCACCTGTACAAATTTAGCCTTTATAATTCTATTTATTGTCTGCAAATATAGCACCAGATTAGATATTTTATGGAGAGACGAGTTTGGTGTGAGGTATTCATCACTTTGTTACAGCTCCTTTGAGATCACCATGAAGTACTCCCTTGTACTAAATGAATAGCTCTCTTATCATGACCTTTTAATCACTTCATCATGAAGAGGTCTTTTACTTTCTACAGGAGTCTACTTCATGATACCACCATCAAAGGGACTGTAATGCCATGAAACGGCCACAACAGAGACCAGCACAGAAATATGGCACAATACGAGGAAATTAGTGAAGGTAGACCTAGTTGGCTGCAAGCAGCATCATGGCTTGCTAATGGGAAGTGCTGGAGAGGATGACTGGCTGTGAGCTCCATTGTTGGGAACTGCACCTGGAGGTGATATTTTGCTCAGTTTTCTAACAGGGTAGTGGAACAGAAGGGGAACAGTGTAAGCCTGTTAGCAGGGCCAGCAGCACCAAAGAAATCATGGAGGTGTGGGAGATGAATAGGGCATGACCAAAAAGGAAGTTTAAAGATGAAATTTAGCTGTAGTGATACTTGCTGAACTTACTCCTATGGAAAAGATTTTCTTTTCATGCTGTATTTAAAGCGTGAAGATACTGGAGTTCTCACTGCAGCGCAAAACTGGCATAAGAAGGAGAGAAATCTAAATTGTGGAGTTCAAATTATTGGAAGAGTTTAAACAGGGTTTCTGGAGGATGTCTTGGAGGGATGGAGTCCTGGCCATGTTGGTTGCCTGGAATAATAAAGATTTGATTGCAGTCCAAGAGCACTTTAAACACATGGATTTCAAGAGTAGTTGTGAAGGCTTTCATAGCTAAACCTATAGGTGGATGCTTAAAGACAAACAGTCTTTTTGTCATGAAAACTCCATAAAAGGCTAAATAAGGGATTTCTTTCTATTAAAAAAAGCCTGCCAGTTGCATACAAAGATTCCCTGGACTCTCCAACACCCAGAGTTACCATTAGAGGTGTCTTGATGTCACAGTGGGAGACGACGAGGGAGGATGAGGAGAGAGGATGCCTTCTCACGAGAAATACCTACTGCTTCCTGCACTATCCACACTAAGCAATTAATGATGATGGTAATCAAGGCAGTGAGAGGCAGGTAGCTCATGTACTGAAATGTCAGATTGCTTAGAAAACAGTTCTTCATTCGTGTCTTTGATCCTCTAGAAGAGAAAGGCTCTAGGTCAGTCAGTTCTGCCTGAATTCATTTGTCAGTTCCCCGAGCCTGTGTGTTCCAGCCCATGCCCACACACTGCAGGTCTGCTTACTGCTTTCCCTCCCTGCTGCCTGTTCTCCTTTGATCTGATCCTCTTCACTTCCAGCCCTTTAAGGGTCTCAGCTCTGTTTTGTTCTGGATTTGTTCTTTCATTTTATTATGTCTCTTTTTTCCCATCCTTGATATTTTTAGCCCTATCTTTTTGTCTTCCTTCTTTCATCTTGCATGCTTGCTGGTTTAGCCATCTGCTTCCCTCAGCCCAGTTTTCTTTTCCATTTTCCTTTTGCATTTCTTCAGACCCACAGGCCATTTATCTCATTGCTTCTCCTTTCTCCAGCTCCACGGGGTCTTTTCATCTCCTCATGCAATTTGTAAGCAAACAGCAGATGAGCATCCGGTGTCTGCTTCCTAACTGCTGCCTGAGTGACTCAGATTGTCTGGAGAAGAATAAATATTCAGACTATAGTCTTTACTTCAAAATTGACTCATCACCTGCTTTGATTTCCTTTTGTATCCGCATCATTTCAGAGCACCTTCAGTTCTGTTTAGTTTTGTGCTCAGAACCTGGACATTTCATTTATACGGATTGCTAATAGAGAAAATATTTTCCCAATAGATTTTTAAACTTTTTTTTCATTATATTTCACATGAATCAGTTTATGCATATTTTTGTAAATATCACAACATGTTCAAGTTCGTGTCTTCAAAACAATGTGGTGTTTTTTCTGCATTTGGCAATTTTCTCTTTAGCAGTCTGAAGAAATACAGTATGTGACTCACCGTGGAAAAACAGAAAATAAAATCAAGTCTTGACTTGATTTTTTCTTCCACAGTACCTCAAAAGCAATTAAACCATCTCAGAACACTCTGAGAAGACTTGATGCAGCTTTGCCTTTAGAATCAGTGTTTTAAAACATTTTTTTTCACTTAACAATTTTCAGCATGTGTGGAGACACTCAATCCAAATGCCCTGAGAAGATGCCTTTTGTGTAGGATATGAGTAATCCATAGGACCCTGTAAAGAGAGTAAACTGTCTAAAGTGTCAGGCATATTTAAGTACTTAAATGCATATTTTTCTAAGGCAGATTTCGATTTCAGCTGCATTGACCAGAGGCAAGCACCCTCACCAGTCTCATATTTCCATGGAGATAAAGTTCTGGTTGTGCTGTCAGATTTGTCTTTTGTTTCCCCTTACGCTCATCCAGGTCAAAATACACATACACACTCTAAAGCTGCCTGCAAATCAGTTCAGGAAGAGAGAAGTCTCTATAAATCCCCTAATACTCATAAAGTCCAAATTTTGATCACACTAAACAGGAGTGTGACCATATGCTTGAAAAGGAAGTTCACATACCTGTGTATCTACAACAAAAAAAAAAAGTACGTTTTATGCTTGAGGCTTGAGATTCACCAGTTTCACTGTCGTGTAACAATGATTTCAGTCCAGTCCTTCCTGTGTTTTAATGCTGCAGGTGAATAAGCCAGAAAAAAAAATAAAAAAAAATTGTCATAAGTCATCTCATACAAGACTCAAAAAACATATTTTACGTGATAGTGTAACTAATAGAATTTCAAATGACAGTGATATGTGAGGCTTTCAGAAGTGGCAGTACTGAACATTCTTTCTTGAATAATTCACTCATGTGAAGTTATTATATATTCAAAACTGATTGAGTTGCATATGCAAATGATGGTCTTATCAGCTGCTGATGTAGGAGAAGAAAAAAAAAAGCTTCTGCATTTATTCTGAACTGTAGTTTGTATCACGTTACTCCTGGTTATATGAACAGAGTTTAATTGATTGTGATTTAATTTACATTCTGCAGTGGATGTCTTTTTTGTGAGATAATTAATCTTATTGAAAAATTCTGTGTGAACAGTTGAGGCTCTAAGATTTTCTAGAGGTCCCTTTTTGTTTAGGCTTCCTTGACAGCCTTTTTTCTTAAAGATAAATTACGTGTCTCAAAATGTCTCGCCTTTATATTTATTTTGGTTTGGCAGCATGTAGTTGTTATGGCTGGCAATATTTCATACCCCAAACTATTAATGTTAACCATAAATTACTACCAGTGATATGCAGTGGTTCTTATCAATCATGAGAAATAATCAATGCTGATTGAAACAAATAAATATGATGCTTTTCAAAGTTATAACCTTGTCATATAACTTCAGCACTCAAATGAATCAAGCTCTGTCTTAGGTTAACTCTGCAATTATATACAGAGTTTTCAGAAACCAAATATTTCACTAGAAGGGCCAAAAATATGGAAGACTATATTATGATTTAGACATCAAGAGTGGCAAAATTTACCCCTATTTTTTTTTTTTTTCCTTTCAGAATTTGGTAGAAATGATAGGATTTACAGTTGGGTGGCAATTCATCATCTTATTATTAGAGACTCTTCAAAGAGCTTGCTCTGAAACCAGTTGAAGAATATGTTGTTTCATACTATTTGAAATGGGAAGTCCCCGTTGCTCTCTCTGTCCCAGATATAATCAGCCATTAACCCATGTGCCCTGACTTACTGAATCTAACACCTGGAAATCACCAGGTAAATCCTAGAGCTCTAAGAGCAAAAGATGCCACTTCACCAGTGCATGATGTGAAGCATTTCTGGTCTGTATCCCAAAGTGAGCTGAGCTTTGCTATCAATGCATAGTCTGAAGTCTCACTGTGCTGGTTGCCATGGCAGGAAATCAGCAGAATTCCAGTCTTTGATCAATATTATTTTCATGAATATGCAGAGACTCTCACTTATTGGTATAGAGTGTGGTTTTCCAAATTAGTCACTAATAGCATAGGTGTTATCCAGTGGTTTCATGTCCCTCTGTGGCTCAGGATTCAATGCTGCAGAGCTCTCTCTTCACTTCCTACACACCCAAAGAGCAAACTACGTGAAACCCAACCATGGCCGTGCCATATTTATCTGTTCAGTCCTGTTAAGCAGCAGTTCCTATGCTGGAGAACACGTGGAGTCAGACTGGAAAAGCAAAGTGGGAAGATTTGAGGTCGATGATAACAGAATTTTAGAGAAATTTGGATTTCACCTTAATGTTATTGATACCATTAACATTATTAATTTATATAGCACATAAATTGCAAAATGGATAGAAGTTTCATCCAGCAGCTGTGCTTGCCTTTGGCAGTAGTCATGCTGCTCCTAATTTAATCTTATTAACTCCCTCACAGGTTTTACTAACGGGGTGCTGAACATCTTGCAATACAAAGAAAGGAATATATCTTTTTTATTGTTTTGTGATCAGCACATTAGATTCTGATTCCATTCTCTGTGCACTGCAGTCCCAGCAAGGTCACATGTCTTAGAGCTCATAAAAAGGAAATCAGAAATAGGAGCTGGTTGTGTGAATGTTAATCTGGTTTTTTGGAGAGCAAGAAGTTGCTGCTTGGAATCCTGATGGCAAAAAGCAGAGACTTCCCCTCCTACTGTAACTCATTTGTTTTCAGCAGACTTTCCACAATGGAGGGAGTTGGGCCACAAATAATCTGGTGTTCTCTAAACCTGTATCAGAATAAGGAGTTTGTGCATGACATCAAAGACCTGCTGGAAACCTTTTCTCATTCTCATTGCTGGAAACCTGAATTTTAACAGTATTCTCTGAGCAAAATTGATAGTAAGATATCACTAAATACAGGAAAAACAATTTTAATAATTATTTGCCTAATTTATATAAATAATATACATAGACTTTGTATGATTTAGCATAATTTGTACAGGCTGTGGTTTTTATATGGGGAGTGAACTTGAATATATGTTAACCTAATGAAAATATGCAATACAGGGGTTTTTTTCTGGCCACAAGCACACTGTATTTATATCATTAATCCCTTCAAAAGATCTCCATAACCTTCTTATGCTTCATTATATCCCCTCATATCCTCTCCACTCTGCATCTGGTCCTTGCTCATTGTTTGTAGCTCATGGCATGTTCTGGATATTCCAATTTTCTCCCAAGGTGTTTAAATCCTAAAGGCAAAATAAGAAGCAATATCTGTTTACATTTCTTTTTCTAAATTATATTTTTGAGCCCTTAGTGGAGGCTTCTTAAAGATTGGGATTTTTGGAATGAGATTCTGCTTGTCATTTGTGTGTGGGTACTTTGTTGCATGAGTGGCAGATGAATGATGGGTTACATTTTTGCTTGGCCTTCTAATCACTTTACCGAGGCAAAGGCTTTTTTGTTCAGTTTTCAGCATAAATAGATTTTTAAGTAATTCTTCAAATGCTTAATTCAAGTGTAGAGAAGAGGATAAAGGCAGAATCCTACTCATGTTGCTGTTTTCACACTGTGCACGACAGCCTGTAGCTCCTGTGGCTGGCACCCACCAAGGCAGATTGGGAACGTGCCAGACCCTTTTACTATAATGTGCTATGAAAGATCTTCAAAAGGGAGAAGGGCCATGGATGAATGGAGAAGTGTGTGTCCTTGGCAAGATGTATTCCTGTTTACTTCCCTGCTTCACTGTGTCCTGTCCCCTGATTTCTGGGTTCACATGTGTTTTGTGATATGCACTGTAATGCACTTTATTAATTAGGAAGCATCACTTTTAGGTAGCCCTTTTACTTACAGCTGGGCTTAGGAATATTTGTTTCTCCCTAATGTAGTTGTTGTAGTTGAGGTGGTCTGAAAAGAAAAACCAGACAAGATTTGTGGGAAGAGGTAATATCTTTTATTAGGGCAACTGATGTAGCTGGAAAAAATAGAAAAGCTTTCAGGCACAGAAAACCTTTTCTAGGTTGGGTTCTGTCATAGCTTTGAACTGCCTAATAATTGACTTGTGCCTCTGAAGCAATAAAAGCAGTTTTTTGATCTTTCTCTTTTTATGAGTAAGAAATACTCTTTGGGAGGCATCCATATATTGCAGGGGTTAAACCTTTACCCAGCTAAGGATGATTATTTTGTGTCTAAATCTGATTAAATTCTTTAACTCATAGAACAAGAATATAGTCATTTTTCATTCAGACTAGTAGTCTCTTAAAATACAATATTTTGTTTTTCCTGGGATCAGAAGTGTAAATTAACCCATTAAAGATCTGATACCTCACTGGTGAATCAGATCTGCATGGTTTTGAACCTTATCTGACAAAGATTCTCTTTACAAATCAGGGTGTTTGGAGATAAGTGGGATGGGAATAATGGCAAACACTGCATTTTCAGTTATTTAATGTGTCTCTGCTGCTCTTTTTTTAGCTAATGGGGAGGGCATGGCTGTTAAATAGTACGTTCTCTTTGCTATGTAAATACAAATAGATGGATTTTTATGTTGTGTGCAAGACATGGACACCATTTGAATGTTAAGCTTTGGAATTACTGAAAGTATTACTGCAGGTGCTGAAATTTTCAATGTATTTTGTATACTCTCACCTTTTATAGTTCTTGCTCAGACTGAGTGCTTTTATGCCCTGTTTAATAATTCTTATTGGAATTGGAATTTACGGAGTGTAGCAGCTCTGAGAACTGAGAGATGAGTTCAGATTGCAGGTGTATGTTTGGGTGAAAACAAAAATACAGGACAGTCACTCCACTACCTTGCAAAAAGCCATGCCAGCAAGAAGGCATCGTTATTGCTCTAAATAAATAACACATGAAAGAGTGTAATTGGTTTATAATACAGGAAATGGATAAAGGATGCATCAAGGTGTTTGGCATGCCCAAGCATTTTGGGATTATAGCACTGCGAGGTTCTAATGTCATCAGCTCTCTTCCATTTCCCTGCAGCTGAGAGCTCCCATCACACCATAAAAATACTGCTACTGAGGTTTTCTTGGCAGCTTTTTAGCAAAAACACTATTTTGCTGAGAAATGTTTTCCAAATTACCCAGGGACAGTGAACTGGATATTTTCTGGAACGTATTGCAGAATTAGTGGAGTGTGTTTGGCAGAATATATGAGGCACTGTTTTCTTGCATCTTGTTGGGCTGTGCACTGAGATCCATGGAATTATTTCATTTTTAGAAACTGCAGAAAGAAAAAATAATTCCTTGAAAGGTAGACAATAAAGGACACATAAAACTCCAGAACTCAGCTGTTGAAAGAATCACACCTTCATCTAAATGTGTCATCCAAAAGTTCAGATCATGATTGATAAGTGTGTTTTTTATTGTTGGCTGTTAGCTGAGTAATAAATTGTTATTTCAATACATTTTGACTGGAGCAATTTGTCTTGAAATAGTTTTGTCACCTTTTTCTTTTAGGTCCTTTGTAATGGAGTTCTGTAATTTCATCTTTTTCATACACAAATGCAGCTAACTTTTTCAGTGTTGAGCAGCACCAGATGAAAGCTTGTCATCACTTTATAAACTGATAAAAGAATGAATTCAGAAGAAATATTTAATATGCAATGGTTGTTACTGACTGCATTTTGTGGCAAAAGAAAAATTAAATAAATTGTACTGAGGGGGAGGTATACTGTCTGTCTGATCTAAAAAGCCATTCTCACAGTTCTTAACATTGCAGGGAACATTTTCCAGCTTATCATAATAGAAGCAGGCAAGTTATTTACTTGCCAGAAAGGCCTGAACCCTAGCAATCATACATGCCACTTCTGAAGTTAAGGCTCCTCAGTGTCCAACCTTAACATGTATAATTATTTTAATAAATTATAGCAGGGCATTTTCCTCTCTTTTACTCAGCTGATATGACACTGCAGAAATTGCTGTTATGCATTTAATATTTTAAAAGGCTCTTCTCTCCTACGTTGCTTTTCTTCTTAGAGATGTTTCCTGTGTTCATAATCATTAACTGATTCTCTTTGTACATAGAAGTGAATATTTTTCACTACAACCAAACCCTTTTCCTCAGTTTCACATCTCTTATTTTGGTCAACTGGAGCAATTCAATGATCATGTTGAAATATTTGTCTTCTTTCAGTCTTTTGATAGCACTTCCGTTTGAAGGCATGGAGTACAAGAAATGTCTGGAAGCATTTTGGAATGGGAATGGTTGCACTTTGGGTTTGACTGTTGCACATAGCAGCCAGCCTTGGCTGTGAGTACACTGTGAGAGGGGCCAGTGCTGCATAAATTACCAGGGTTTTTTTCTGCTTAGCTGCAGGGCTGGCATTCCCCAAGCCTCTTCCACAGAGGATGCAACTGGTGGTTGTGTGGGAAGTTTGATGCAGATGTTTTGAGGGTGCTCCTCCCTGTGGTGCCAGATATTGTGTGATGATGTTAGGGAAGGGCCCAGCCACTGACAGAGCTCTGTGCAAGAGGAAGCCAAACAGGTTGAGCCTTTGTACAAAACTACAAGAGCTTCCTAAGCACTTTCTATAAGAGCCAGGCTAGAAAGGGAAAGATTTTCTACCTCCTTTTTTATTGATTTTATTTCTGTAGTGATTGTGTTTCAGTGTGTGGCTCTTGCAAGCAAGATGAATTAGGAGGCTTCGTACTTGTAATGTATACATGGTGTTCCTGTTGAGAACTAAAACTAATATGAGTAATTTGAGAAAAATGTCAGCATCCTGTCTAAAAGTGACTTCACTGTAGTGTTGGTCTCCACTAGAAATGGAGGTCTTTCAACTTTTTTCAACAGATATTAATGTCTTTGCATAAATGTTTAGACAGAAATGTTACACAAAGCAGAAACAGAATTTCCACATGATATATGAAGTGTTGTTCCTGTTGTTACAGTGTATTTTCTGTTTAAGCTGTCAGAATGACTTATTAGTTTAGCATTTCTTGTTGAAATATATTCTGTCTAATAATTTACTTCTAAAATATTTCTATTCAAAATATTTATTAACCCTCCATACATTATCTTTGATACAATTTTCCCTTTTCCCAGAAGGGCAAGGGACCCATTTCTCTTCTTTGTAGCTGGCCTTTAAAAGCTGCTGGCCAGTGCCCCTCTGGGTAACCTCTGGCAGTGCACACCCTGTGCAGAAACCACCATGATTTAACCATTTGTCTCTGTTTCAGTCACACTTCTGAGAAGAGGCTGGTATCTTGCATGACAAAACAGTTTATCTTAAGCTGTACTATAAAAGATAAAAAGGTTTGAGGCATACTTAATATATGTATGATGCTTACTGAAGGAACAGTTCTGACATTAAACACAATAGACTTGGAAAATGGAAATTATTTTTGTGTCAAAGGGAAATTTTATAATAGGGATATTCAGCTGTTGCACAGTTACTAATCTTAGAGACCTTTGTGGAATTCTTGCTGCATCAGCCAGCACAGATTTAGGGCATGCTAAATTCTTGGCATGTGTTGGCAGGGAACTAATAATGGAAAGGGAGTCAGTGGAAGGATGTTTCAGATGGCTCTGTTATTGAATGGCCTTCAGACAAAATAACAGCCTTTGAAACCCCTCGAGTTCCATAGTGACAAATTCCAGTGTCTCTGTCCATGTAGGATTCTCCCTTGCCTGTTCTCTTTGAAAGAGACACTGAAAGTTTCCCAGAGCAGAAAATATAACCTGAAGAGTTCCCAACACGTGTCCATGTCAAGGTTTTGGCTTTACAGCTGTAGCTGTCCCCATCCAATGGGATTAGCCTGTCCAGAAATAAATCCTTCACGTGCCAAGCAGAGATGCTGTAACTGTAGACATGAAGCTGCAGTAAGTCTAGTGGATGTAATCTAATGTGTTTTTCTGACAGAAGTTTACATTAAAAAGAAGGGTTTTGCTTAGTTCAGTAATAATTAGTGGCAAATTTCGTATTCCAAGACCATGAATTAATTTCAAATCATATCGAAACTAATGCTATGTAATTATGAAACTTTCATGATACAAGAGGCAGAGGCAAAAAATGAGCTAGGTAAAAATGAATCACTCAAGCCTGGAGGAGAGCAAAATGTCTGTTATTTACTATCTGTGTGTAGAATAATGTTTGACTACAGGGAATGTGCAATAGGTTGCTTTGATTTGAGCCCTTTGGTGTGGTGGTCCATCACACTGCACACTGTAAGTGAACTTCTGTTCCATTCAGAGGAATCCTACAGGTTCTGAATCCAGAATTCACTGGTAAGTTGCTCTTGAACGAGAAAGGTTTACTGAAAAATAGTTCTTTGTTTTACCCAGAATGACTAAAAACCCTCAACAGACTTTTCCTGAAAAAGTCAGCCAAACCCAGACCAAAACTCACTTAATGAAAGTCACAGCAAACAGAGCCCCACTAAGTACAGAGCTCTTCTGTCCTGTGAGCCACACCTGGGAGGTCCTTCAGGCTGTCCAGAGCAGGTGGGCAGAAAAATACCATATGACCCTGTATTGGTCTGCATTTCAAGGAGAGTAACTGTGGTGCCTGTGCAATCATTTTGACTCAGCTTGATAATGAAAAAAAAGTGTGTTTTTCCCTAAGGTTGGGAAAAACTCAGTTGGGTTTGGTTTGGGGTTTTTTTTTTGTGTTTTTTTTTGTTTTATTTTGTTTTGTTTTTTTGGGTGGGGGGGAGGTTGTTTTTATTGTCTGAGAGTTTTTTGGGGTTTTTTTGTTTGTTTTGTTTTGTTTGTGGTTTTTTTATTTGTTTTTTGTTTTTTGTTTTTTTTTTTTTTTTTTTACAGGAATGCAGATTTTTCTAATTGGGACATTTTCCATGCAGTTGTTGTACTGTTACAGTATCTGGTTAAATTAGCAGGTGAATATGTGTGTCCTTCCTACAACTTACAAAACCTGATTCAGATCTATTGGTTATAATTCAGTAAAATATTCTTCAGTAATAAAGGTATTGGTCTCTACAGGAGTGGAAAGATGGTGACTGCCCTCATGGTAGTCTGTATTTAATCCTGTATTTTGTCTTGTAATTATTATTATTTTTTTTAACAGGTTTTTCATTCTTCTTATACAGCTTCATATGTGATTTATAACATACACACGAGGTAAGTCACATTGTTTTTTCCATGCTGTGTCATTGTCAGTGGCTCTATGCATGAGGTGATGCCAGTGTGTTCAAGTAAAAATGTTTCCCTTTTTTCAAGGGAAGTTTGGGAGCTAAACCCTCCAGAAGTAGAGGATTCAGTTTTACAGTATGCAGCCTGGGGTGTTCATGGACAGCAACTGGTAAGCACAGTCATTAAAAATGTATGGACTCCAGACAGACTGAGGTAATAACAAACCTGAAAGCCTTAAGATAAGTTGTGTTATGTATTTCTGCACTATGCTAGCATGCTTCTATGATAGCTTTTAGGAGAGCTCTGTTTATTTGTTTATTTTTTATTAAAAATATGTTTTTCCAGGCTGACCCCTAATCAGCAAATGGTTCAGTTGTTGAAAGAATCATCTAACTATGCACTCAAGTGATTTTCAGGATAACCATCTTTATGGCTACTGCTGTGTGGGAAGGAAAGCTAAAGGTGAAGAGCAGTTTTCTTTTAAGTGCAATATCAATGAAAACTGTGGGCAAAAGCTTAGCATCCAAAAGTGATGTGATGGACTCATGAAAAGTGATGTTTTCATTTCAGTATGAAAATTACTGCCAAGGTCAGTTGTGCTGCATTGAATTCATAATAATAAAATGGGATACCATGTTCCATGTATAATTTTTTTCCCAAAGTTTTACCATTTTTAATGAACATTAATCATCCATGGTCATCATAACCAATGTCAATATAAGAAGAAAAAAAATTGTGTTTTTTGGGCAGCAATGACTTTAAGCTGACCTGTGATCGTAGTTGAAGGCAAGAGACTGATTAAATCTTCAGTTCTGCATAAGAAATTCAGATAATCCTTGTTACAGTGTTCTAATAAGCTCATTAATGCCCCAGGCATGATCCCAGGGCCTCCTTGCATATCCAGCTTGTTCATGTAGAGAGGCTGTAAGCTGAATGTCTAGAGAATATGCCCTGTTGCTTTATATCATTCATCAAGATGATTGGAAGGTAAAAAATGTTTCTGGTTGGAATGTCTTGCATTAAGGAAGTGGAGGCAGGTGAGAAAAAGTAATTGGAACATGCTTGGTATGTTTTATTAATTAACCAAATTGATTTATTAATAATGAGAGCATGGTGACAGGATTAGTGGTAATAAATACATATATTATTTACCAGGCAGCACTATGGAATGTGGCAAACCATGAAAGTTGTAGTAGAAAGGAGAAGCATTTGCAAAATTGAACAGATTTAAGAAATATTTTAAATAAGTTTCAGTTTGTAAGATTTGTCTGTGCTGGCCAGAGGATTTGGGAATTTGTCTGTACTGATCAGAGGATGAGTAATCTAAAGTAGAACTAAAATTAAGCGTAGTGAGCACTGAGAAAATAGCTTTTTCTTTTCCTGGGATGTCTCATAAAAACAATGTCCAATTTGCCAATCATAAACCTCAGAAAAATAAATCAGAATTATGCTATCTTTACATGTTTTGCTTAAAATGTCATTCTGAAGATATGTATGGATACTTCCAGATGCAGGCACAGGTGGACTCCTATTGCATCTCAGAACTAAAAAAACAAACAAAACAAAAAAAAAAAAACCCAAAACCAAAACAAAACAAAAAAACAAACAACAAACAAAAAAAAGTGATCATTTTAGGTACAACCTTAATCATCCGAATTTGAAAACATTGGCATAATTCATACTTGAGTGAAGATAACATTACTCATCTTTGTTAATGTCCCTAGTAAAGTTAATGTCATGCTTTAAAAATATCTGCTCTACTGTGCATTTTATGCTGCCATATGGTCTGCAGAATCAGGAAATAATAACTTTGAACACAAAATCTTCTGTGCACTCTGAATGGCACCGAGTGTTGCCATAGAGATGTACACCTGCTGAACAGCCCAATGAAGGTGACTTCAGGAATTGCCAATTAGAGGGATGTCCTCTTGAAGCTCTTTGTGCTGCGAAGGGAGGTGTCCAAAGTGACAGAAATGCCTTGCTGCATTACCCTCCCACTTCAGCAGCAAGCCAAAAATGTAGAAGGAGCATGAATGGATAAAGACTGTTGTGAGTAATAGTTGTTGCTGCTGTCCAAATGAACATCTGCCTCGGGCAGAAGCAGGACAGAGAGTTCATTCCAGCAGAACAGGTTAGGCAGAGGAAAGATGTGTGGCTGAGGACACATTGCCACAATGATTCTGTTATAAAATTTGTCATTGGAACAAACACTGCATTAGTGGGTTTTCATTAAAACACTACAGGAAGCAACCAGCAGTGAAACAGGGCACAGAGTAAGGCATAAAGATCCAATGATGAAAGTCCATCAGCAGCTCTCAGTGGAATGTACCTGGTACAAACAAAGCTGCAGTCTCATAGACCCATGCTGCCAAACACACTATTTACCTTCCTGAAGAAAACTTACATGTCTTTTCCATGGAATAAGGAAATAGTGGTAATTCATGAGTAAAACAAGCAATGAAACACTTATTCTAAATAAAATAATCATAGTGTATTAACCTGGGTAAGCTCCAAGAACCATTCTTAACAACTGAAGAACAAGTGGGGAACAATTGGAATAGAAATTAATTTTATATACAAAATTTTGATAGGACCCATCACACAGATCGAGTGTACGTAATTCTCTGAAGTGAGGGGGAACATCCCCTTCATCTGTGGTGCAGAAATGAATAGCAATCCTATAGCCAGGTCAGCAAAACTAGCACAAAACGTGAAACGCGAGGCACAGGTAATCTGACTGAGCCAAAGATCCCAAATTTACACTATAACTATTTGGAAAGTCCTGGATTAAATCCAAACTATAGAGGGATAACACATTGACTTGGACCAACTATTTTCGATAGTTAGGTTATAGTGTAAAATAAGATGTTTCCAGTCTACAGTTCTGCAGATCTAAGTAACAGTGCAGCCTGCATAATTATCTCAAGGTCTTCCAATGAGGAGGAATTGGCAAGATGTTCAGATAGATAATAGAAGGATATGAAGGAAGGAAAAGAAAAAACAAACCAGGAAGTAAAATACGTATGAAGCCACGAACTGCTTATTGCAGAGAGAGAATATGACTGCAGTGAAATCAAGTATATGCAGTATTTTACATCCTTGTGGAAGACATGCATCAGTCTAAGTTCACTGTCAGGAATAATTTCTGGGGCTCTCTAGTGGGTCAGCCTGCCCCGTGTGAAGAACAGAGTTACTTTTGTGGCGGGTGCCAGGTGACTGAGTCACAGTACCACTGTTTTCAAGCTACCACAGTGGTTGCAAGTTATTTTGGTTCCTTGCTATTTACCTAGAGTAGAGGGTTTTGTAGAGATTAAGAGGAAAGCTCAGAGAAACATCTGCTGCTTGAATCATGACATTTTGGTGGTGAAATTGAAAATGTTTGTCATTGGGGAGAAGAAGGTTTTATCTAATGAATTAATGTATCTTAAGGTCACATAGCTCTTAAAATGAGAACTGTTTTCAAGGTCACACTCTTTAAAATGCTGGCTTTTAAATGTTAGAACTGTGCCAGATCTAAAATACCATTTCTGTGTCACAGTATGTTAGGGAGCTGTTTATGTATTTGCCAAACATTACTTATGTTTAAAATTGTGCAAGTCATTAGTTGATTGTCTCTTTACCTCGCCCCCATAGAATCCATCACTGCAGCATTAAGTAATTCCAGGAAAGACAAACCCAACTAGAGATCTAATTTGTTTCATCAACATTTTTCTGCCTCCTCTTTATTGATTAAAGACCTCACTGTGTCTGAGAAAGAGATATCTCATACCTGGTGGTATAAAATATTATAATAAATAATAAAAATAATTTTTCTGCCTTGGTGGTAGTACGTATTGTTTATGTTGTATGAAATACCTTATTTCACTTTATTCTATGAATATACATCCATGCAGGTCACTCTGCCTTTGTACTTATAATAGATGTTTTGTGTTACTTTTTGCAGTAAGCTCGTTTTTCTTGTGGTATATTAAGCAATTCTGAGAGGAGTTGGAGTTATCTATTGGGATGGATCAGTATAAATAATGATCTATTGACATACAGATTAATATCTATGCATAAAAATTAATACGAATTTTAACCATATGAAAATAGGAAAACCACCCAGAATACTAAAAAAAGTGATTTTTTTTTTAAGAAGCTTTGTCAAAAATTGATGCTACCAACAAAATATAACACTCAAGTGGTAGGACTGAAGATGAGCCTTTACAATGCTTTGTTTTAATTTAGGTCATCATTGAGTCATGTTATCTATTAGGCTGTATACACTAAGAACAGTTTGACTGTAGCTGAACTGTGGATGCAGGATGTTCTCATCAATATTTAGAAAGTACTTTAAATATTAGAAATCTGTAAGTTGCCCTCAACCTTCTGAAAAAACAACAAAAAAGGTTACTTGCAAATAATGGATCTTAGAAGCTGAAGCTTTTACATAAAGAATGAAAAAGATCCTGTCAAAGAGGACCTCACCTTGTACTGAAACTACCTAAAAACCAGCAGACAAACAGAAACCCAGAAATAAACAAGAGCAAAATCTGCTTTAATTGCTGTTAATAAAGGTATCATTTCAGGAGCTCTCTGCCCTTTTGCTCTGTGATCAGTCATCTTATCTTTATCCTTTTGTCATGTTGGGGGCTTCAATTTCTCTTGACTCCTCCATTAATACCTATTGCCCACAAAAATGCAAATATCTCTGAGACTATTAATGTGACTGCCTTACAATTGCTTTTTGTCAAAATTTTATCCTTTTTTCCCCAATGGATTTCACAGACTGTTTTAGATAAGACAAATAGTGCAGCAGCAAAGTTCTTTGGTGTTGTATTATTTTCTATGTACTCAAATAAGCACTGGACTAATTTTAGTAAATGAGGAATTAGCAGGATTGTTCTCATACAGTTACCTTGCTCAACACATGCTTTAACAGCCATTACTTGCTGAAAGCTCCATTTACTGTTTGGTCTATCAAGGTAATGTACAACTGCTATAAAACATGGTAATTTATCTTTCTGTAAAATATTTGCCATGTGTTTTCTTTTTGCATAATTAGTGCTGTGGGGACTTGGCACCCCCTCCTGGCAAGAACACTTGCATATGCAAATGAAGTAAAAGCTTAATTAATGCTAATGAAGTAAGTCCTAAATAAATATATTTCCTCTGCTGTTTTTATCTGCAAAGTCTTCTGCTCTTTTGACTTACTGTATTTTAGATGAGTAACTTAAAATTACATATGGAAATGTCAAAGCTTTATTTCATCTTTCCTTTTAATGACTATGCTAATGATGCAAATGGCAGTGAAACTCAGAGGAAAACGTCTGCCCGAATTTATTCTGAAAGCTAGAAATAAACAAGAACACTTCAATGTGACATTAACCTCAGGTATGATACCTCATTTAAAATGCATGAGGGGTTCAATTTCCAAGCTTCTGTAGTTCAAAGCACATTTGGAGACCATTTGTCCTGCTGAGGATGTTTCTCTGAAGGAAGGGAACTCTGGTTGAGCATTGCCCACTCATCTGAGTCCACAGAAGAATTGGAGCTACCTAAAAGAGTGAGTTAAACTGTCTTCCTCCTAAGCTGCTGTTACACATTGTATTTTTCTTTTGGATTTGTCAAACTATAATTGTAAAATCTTAATTTTGCCTTTTAATTTAAATGATTTGATTCAAACTATTCTTCAGAGAAAAAAAATAGGATGACTTGCTCTGAAGCTGTTGTGCTGAACTAGTTAACATTTTCCATTATGAATTTCTGGGTGCTCACTCCACTTAAATATGGATTAGGGGAGCATTTATTGCATGTTCTCTGGTTCCAACACTGATACTCCATCTGGAAGCTTTTTTCCCATCTCAGAAAAGGGGAATGGATAATGCAGGCACTTTGGCAGAACAGGAAAAAATACAGTTTTACTTATGAAGGCTGGATATAATCAATAAAAATTTTGTGAGCTCTAGAGACCAGTACAACGTTATAAATGGAACATTATAAATGGGGAAGGCTAAGTTGAGCAAAGAAGTTTCTTCATCAATTTCCTTGTTGAAATACAAGGAATGTGTTCTAGTATCAAAGGCAGTTTAAAATTATGAGTATTAAGGATTAGATATTGCTGGCCCCTTGTGGGAATAGCCACTTGGCTGTATCTGAAAGAGGTGAAGAAATAATGAGAAAATCATATGTTTTATAGGGGCATTATTCCTCTACTGCTGTTTTTCATGTGGAACAGTAAAAGGCCCAGCAGCTTTATTGTGAATAAATCGAGAGGGGAGATAAAAGATGTCTCCTCTCTCTGGTTCTTGTTCTGTTATCACTGATCTAGCATGCAGCTAATATTTGAGTCAGTATGGAAGCCCTGCACACGAGTAATGCATTTTTTTTTAATCCAGAAGCAAATATATTGGAAATTTGATATATCACTATGCTAAAACTCAATTTATTTTTTCATGTGGTTAACTGTGTGGGTGTATATATATATATATAGATGTATGCGTATTTTACACACAGTCCCACAAAGACACAGAGAAACAAGTATAAACATACATGTTTAATAGGAGCAGTCATAAGGGCTTTTCCATGCAGCAGCCTGCAGGGAGCAATGAAAACAGCAATATTTCTCATCTTATTGTTCAACATGTCTGTGTGTAACAAAGCATATCTGAATATTCACACTTCTGTGTGTTAGCTAATATTAACTGCAAGTCCAATGGCTCATAAAATAGGGCTGCTGTGCTTCTTGTGTGAAAATATGTGGCTTTCTGTAATGCAGAAACGTGAAAATTATATTTCAGAAGTCTAAAATTCTTTGGAAATAGACACCCGTAAAAACTGTGAAACAGAGGTTGAAATCTGATGGAATCCGTAGCTAAACTGGAGTTGGAAAAGATAGGGTTTTATTATGGACTGTATTTCTATATAACTCCAAAATCCTGCCCAGAACCATTGCATGCCTACCTGTGTCCCTGGTCCATATAATCATGTGGTCACTTCATATTTAGTGATTAAAAAAAGGTACACCACAGGATGGGATGGAAATTTTGTCACATCCATCTTTTGGTAATGTAGAGTAAACAACATTTTTATCTGGCAAATAGGAAAAAAAAAGAGTAAAAAAACCCTAATAACTCTATGCTCCTTAACACCTTGGAAAAGGAAGATTGCAAAGGGGAAGGCACCAAAAATGTTGAAACAGAAGAATTTGAAGATTTCTAATGCCTTTCTGGTTCAGCTTCTATGCCAAAGGTTGTTCTAATCAATTGTAAACACGACTTTTATTTACCTTTTGTAAAGTGTTTGACAGAAGACTTGTAAAAGGCTTTGGAGTTTCTGTGATTGCACCAGTGCCTACAGAGTTCTGCTAGGAACAGGTTGAAGGGGCAAAACAAACCTGACACAAATTCCACTGAACTCTTGCTCTGTGGCAGGGTTCCTCCACCTCTTCAAAAAGGTTCTGTTTGCTGTATGTTAAAATCTATTATCTCATTCAGCCTGTAACACCCATCAGAAATATAGACATGTTTCTGTCAGTGGAAGTGATAGTGACTGTCCTCCTCTGCAAGGCTGAAAATCTTTGGGTATGTTCAGTTCTCCTGCCTATTTCTCTCTATTTTAGCCAAGTCCCTCTTGAAAAGGAAACATAAAATTCCATCATCACCAGCCCATAAATGTCCTTGCATGTTTCTTTTTCCCTACAGTGGGGTTATGACTTCCCCACTGTGTTTGTGCTGAAAGATCAGAGCTGATTAAACTTTCACTGCATTGTGTTGAAGTGGCTTAGGCT
The DNA here is from genome assembly GCA_013401135.1 of Cettia cetti. Taxonomy (NCBI): domain Eukaryota; kingdom Metazoa; phylum Chordata; class Aves; order Passeriformes; family Sylviidae; genus Cettia; species Cettia cetti. The sequence continues at coordinate 102,582 of VZUI01048212.1, read as the reverse complement.
TTCACGTTGACACGGCCTGAACCAGACAGTGAAATGCAAAGAACTGCTTGTGGATGTGTAGTTGTGGGGAATGTATCTCCACTGGCAGCTCCAAGGCCTGGAGATTAAGGATTAAAAAGTCAGGTGTACTGTTGATATCTAAGAGAAAACAAGCATTGATTTCCTTCTCCATTTATGGCAGGTGACAGCACATTTACAGAAATAGATGGGTAAAGTTTTGTGTGGAAGGAAAGCAAATAGTCATTTTCAAGTGTTGTTTCCCAGACACTGAACTGTCCCAAACAGATGTGCTGTTCTAAAGCTACTCAAAATTTCCTAATTCCTCCTTGTCTCATTCCTAATGAGATATTTTAGGACAAACTGTTTCTTGCATTGGATGTGCTGTCTTGCAGTCTGTACAGGTGGATGCCATTGGCTAAATTTTTGGCTGATCATAAGGCAACTTGAACCCTGTGTGCAGTGGGGGGATGAAGGCATGTGCCTCATGCAGCAGGATGGGTGGGTCAGCAATAGCAGCTGAAAGCAGAAACCTTTATGTTCAATTTGGTTTCAAACTTGCTTGGGTTTCTCGTGTAGGAGATGCTCAGAGACACCCTGGTCTATTGTATTTCATACAAAGTTCTCAGGGATTGACCACCATCCTAAAAATAGTAGAAAATGCAAGTGTGACCTTACAGCTCAGAATTTTCAATTCTGTGTCTCTTTACTTTTGTTCTTGCAGTTATAATGCTACTTCCTTAGATTTTGACAAAGAAAACAGAAGATTCCTCCTCTGATACAAAGCCCTTACAATTTCCTTAGATATTTTTCTGTCTCCCAATATTGGTTTTTTTCTTCTGGAGTACTAGGTTGAAATTTTTTCAGTTTAGCTTGCTATGGATTGATCTGTCTGGGCACAATTGTATGCTTGATATCAGTGTAAGATGAGCCTGAAATAACCAGGGATCATTTTAAAAGATTTTATGGTAAGGACAGATTATGATTTTGTTATAAGCTCCATTACTGGCTCATTAGTCAGAAGCAATCAGTAAGTGTGAGGAAGGAGTGTGAATTCCTGAGCATGCACTGTTTTTGTGTAATGTTCTTCACATCCCTTAGAGCAGCCCAGTCCTCAGTGGCATTTTGCACAGGGCTGCAGCCAGCAGAGCTCTTCAGGCAGCTCCACAGGAGGAGGCAGCAGAGCCAGACCATCAGCTTGGGGGAAAGGCAGCCTTGCTGTGATCTGTGCAGCAGATTTATGAAGAGCTTTCTGCGTAGGTCGTAGTTCAGATATTATATGTGATTTTATTTATATAACATATTACAATATGTTTGCTCTCCTGGGTAAGCTGTCATGGAATGAGGCAGGGTGTGAATTTAGTGAGCATCGTGATCCAATATCATTGGAAAGGCAACATAATTAATGTGTGTTGAAACAAAAGAGGGCAACGCTTCCCTGCATTTATTGGAAATCAAGGATGTAAACATCAGAGTTACCATGGAGTTGCTGATAGTCTGAGTTCATGGCCTGGTTTATGTCATGACATTAGTAACTAATCTTATAGCTGCATTATGAGTGCATCCTCACTATTGTTTACAGTAGATTTATAAACTATCTAAATAGCAATTAAATATAATAGCCTTGTAGATTGTTTGTGGTTGTTCAGAAACAATTGTGCTAACATATTACTGTGATGCAGTGGCATTAATCTAGACAGAAGAAAAGTGGTGCTTCAGTGTTCTGTTCTTCCTGCTATGTCTGGCAGCTTGATTACTGCAAAAATAAAATTAACATATTGTTACTGACACCAGAAAAAGGTCATGTATGACATTGGGGTGTCTGTGCTTTGAGGTCTCCATGTCTCCTACTGATCAACAGCTTCTTCCCCTCTCACTTAATTACAACATAATCTAAACATTTAAAGCTTCCTCTGAAATAACTGTTGAGCAGGTCAATCACTACCTTTAGAAAATTGGTACCTTTAAGAGTGAATATAGTTCTTATTGCTTAAAATTATAATAATTTTGTTATTATCTATTATTTGTTTTCCACCTCATTTGCAATGTGTCTGATGATTTTTTGGAGCATGGATCATGTAAGGGCAGATATTTGTCCACTGCCAGGCATTGCTAAGGTAGCTCATGGTGCCTGTGGTGCCCAGTACCTGCATAATTTAGTGCTCTGTGGTGCAAGAATGGTTCTGAAAATTTTGTACCAGCACAGATTGACCTGCAAAAGGAAAGAAAAAGAAAACAAACAAAAAAACAAAACAAAAACAAAAAAAAAACCCAAAAAACATCTGCAGAGAATAGATCGGAGCCATTTACCCACTCATGGAGGCATGCAAAGCAGATGTATTGCAAATCAGATCAGACATCGTAGCCTGCAATCCGGTCTGTGAGAGCTCACAATCTAAATAGATGCAGATATAATGTAAGGGAAAGGAACATGAAATAAAGCTGCTTTGCAATACAATCCCATAAAACTTTGCTTGAAATTGTCATCCTGTAACATATGTAATCTGTATAGAAAATTTATAAGATGTGAACAAGAAATAAAAGGCTTTTGGAAGAAGTCTGCGTAATTGTAACTCGCTAAGTCATGAGTGAGTATTCTAACCTTCTAAAATTTACACCTATAAAAGCTTTTTAAGCCTCTTTTCTGTGGTTTATATTATCTGAAATATCATAATTCTCTTTGGTTTTAGAGATGGCTGTGGGACAAATAAGAAAGTCATTAACGGGATAATCAGTCCCACCAGTGAAATGCATTATGAGTGTTTGGGGGTAGTTTGGCAGCTTGCATTTCACTTGTCTCTCAATGGGTGAGTGTCCTCTTCATTTCCATGGAGCTTCTTCCACAGCTGATTACTGTGGGCAAGAATGGCAGACACTGACCCTTGATTCTGCTCCTTTTCTGACAAAGTGCAAAGCCACCACCAGAAATGTGCTATGTCAGCGTGATTTTGTACACAAAGTGTGTTCAGCTCACCTGTGTGGAGCAGCAAACCTGCTCCTAATGTGGAAATATTCCAGAGCATTGTCACAGGAAAGCTGGTGGTGTACCTGTCCTGACCATGGGCAGTTTGAGTGACCCCTGTGCCAGCAGAGTTTTGAGTCTCCAGCTGTAGAGAAAAATGAGCCAAGCAGCATCACCTGCCCAGGTCAGCACAGAGCACAGGAAAAGCCACCTCTTTCCTGCTCCCAAATAGAGCCCTGAAGGATTTCTGTGGCTCTCTCCACCATGTGCCCTGTGGCTCTTGGCCACAGAGGAGCTTTGGTACAGGCCAGGAGGTTTGGATTGCCATCATGGAACTTCTACCTTGGTATAGCAAACATCTGTTCCTGTTCAATACTGTGTGTCCAGTCCTTCTGGATGATGTTTTCTTTCCCAAAGGAGCATTTATCTTTACTGTGAAAGGGGAAAAAAACCTAAAGAAAAATAAGGGGTTACACTGTTGTTGCATTGGCAGACAAAACACCTAATCTTAACTACACCTTGTTTTTCAGCAGGAATCTGCTTCAAGTAAATAAGATTTCAGCAAGGAAAAGATCAGGAAGGGGTTCTCATCTTCTGTAACAGTGGGTATAATAATGGTCTGACAATCTCAGTTTAAGTCTGTGAGTCCCAGGGGTATAGTAAGTGAAATTATAGATGACAAGAAAATATTTGCTCAGTTTGGACTTGAAGAAGAGAGCAGATATTACACTGGGACTAAAAATAATGTAATCAGAGGCTCTCAGAAAAAAATTGTCTATCAGAACTCAAGAGGATGCTGAATGGTAGTAGAGAAAATGCCAAGCCAGGTATTCATTTGAAAGCTGTTGCTTTGATAGAACCTATGGGTGATTTGCAGTATTTTTGTAAATTGGTGAAAACTAATTGTAAATTTCTGAAGTGGAGCTATTTCTGTAATTTTTCAGATCTGTGAACCAGAAGGTAGAAACAAATACTTTAAATACTTGAATGAAAACCAAACTTGCTACCTTAATAGCAGCTGTTGAAGACTGGCAACTGAATTGTCTCGATGTGGATGCAGGGTTTTGATTTTAGCTTCTTCCTGCAATCCAGAGTTAGTTCTAATACTACTTACAAGTCAAAGGAAGTGCATGGATATCTGCATTTTTCCATAATTATGGTGAAAGCAACAGTAGGAATTGAGAACACAATTTAGAATTAAAATTACTTAAAAATAATTCTAAAATTAATTATTTAATTTAATATGCTACTTGTTTCTTCTATGCAAGACCATTTTTTGTGCTGGGCTTTCCATATGTTCTACAATGGAAGGGCATCACCTCTTTGGATATATACAATATATATGTGTGCATACATCTTATCATGCAGTATAAACTTAGCACTGTCCCTGAAACTGGAAAAGTCATGGTTTAATCTCTGAAGAGCAAAGTACAATATTTGCAGGGCAGCTAATAAAACATTATTTCACTTTGTTCTGCTCATGAATAGCTGATATTATTTGCATTAATGGTTTTTAATGAGAAAACATATTTCATCTGGAGATCTTAGTGAATGATCTGACTGGGGGCAGCTGGATTTGGCCCTGGCTAATGTATGGTAAGACAGGAGACAGAACAAATGGCAAGAGGCAAGCCCAGATGGAAAAGCATCTTGAAGCTTTTGAAGAATTAATTATCCAACTAATTGGCTGGCAGTCTCACAAGAAGGGACGGAATTTTGCTGAACGCTTAGGAAAGCAGCAGGCCTGGTGTGGCCTGTGCTGAGGTGCAGCCATCAGCCCTGCGAGCTGCTCGTGTGGGGGCACAGGGTGCTGCTTCTGCAGCAGAAATATCCCTGCCCCTCTGCAGAGCCACAGGGGAAGCTCCTTGCTCTGTTCCGTGGGGTGCTGGGCTCTGGGCACACCCATGCTGGCCCACAGAGGGGTGAGCTGTGTGTCCTTGCCGGGGTCACACAGGAATGAGCCGGGGCTGGGCTGCCTGAGGAGGCTGTGGGTCCATGTCTTTGGTGCTGTCATTAGCAGCTGTAGGAGTTCTGCTGCACAAGCATCTCTTGAATGCCTGAAGGTCTCCTTCTGGGCATAATCAGAAATTCCTGAGCCTTGTCATAGCTCATATTTTCAGTGTGAAAGGTAAAGAGGACTGTCATGTTCTCTGGGGTATTGAGTGGGAGTGCTGAAGCTGTTCCAGATTGGAGTAGTTATTTATTTATTGGTCCCAGATTCTGTAAGAGAATCTGATGATTTTCTTACCAAAGATGTATAAATACAGGTGACTTCTTTGTTTCCTCTAGAGTTTGGTTGGCACTTTCCTTGGACAAGGTGATGGATCCATGTAATGGCAAACAGTACCTGTGGCCACACTCCAGAGTTTCTTTCCTTCCAGCCTGTCCCACTCCCCAGTCAGCCTCTGGGGGAAGAACCTTCTTCTAATACTCAACCTAAACCTCCCCTGACACAACTTCAGGCCATTCCCTTGGATCCTGTCCCTGGTCACTACACAGAATAGATCAATGTCTGCCCCTCCTCTCCCCCCCACAAAGACGTTGTAGCTGCAGTGAGGTCTCCCCTCAGTCTCCTCTCCTCCAGGCTGAACAGACCAGCTCTGCTGTTCTTCCTCCTAAAGAATCCTGGGCTTTAGAGTGGCCTCCAGCAGCTCTGGGCAAGCTCTGCTGCTGCCCAGCTGGAGCAGAAAAGGCTCTTGCTGTCACTGAAACGCTGCCCTGCAATCAGAGGAGGGATTGAGTGTGGATGTGCCATGCAGGAGACTTCAGTGAAGCACCAAAAGAGAAAAAGTGGAGCATTTTTCTGTAATTTAGCAGCTTTTCTCTGGCTGTAGTGTTTGAAATGATTAAAGACACACGGGGGGGCCTCTCCAGCTACTGGCACTAGGATTGCTGTTCAGCTGGGGAGTGGATGTCTCTGTTTTCACAGCTGTCTGCCATCTGCAACCAACTTGGACTGGGTGCTCTGCTCCAGACCTCAGCCTGAAAATCCTGTAATTGTAAAACATGTTGCAAACAGTAAATAAGTGTTTTGGAAGGAATTAATTTAGAGGAAGGTTTATGAAAGAAAAAAAAAAAAAAACGGTTTAGAGGATGCCAGATGTGGAAGAATGAGATGGATTAGTGCTGAGGTAGAACATTAGAGCAAGCAGGGCATCAAATTCTTCACAGTTAGTAGAAATAAGTGATCATTATCAAGAATTAGTATCTCACTAATCCAAAACATTCTTGCAGGTGTTTTTCATTAATTGGAAAATAATAAAATAATTAAAGAAATTCTGTGGAGTTTTTCTCCATTTGATTTAAGATTTGATGTGCAAAATCTTTAAGAAAACAGTCAGATAATTTTGAAGGCAGTAGATTTTGACATTTTTCCCCATTTACAGCATTATTAGCTGAGGGTCTCACTAAAAATTGTTTTAAATTTTTTAAAAATACTCATGAAAGACGCGTAGAAGAGAAGAGGTTAAAATAGTGGAATAATAATTTTCACATACAGTAGCATATCCTGGTTCCACTCTGTGCCTTTTTCAATTTGCTTTCTTATCATCATACCTGAAAGCTGTGAAAGCTTTTTGGGCACAAAGTCACTGATGTATTCTTGAGAATGCCTGTCTGGTACACAAGTAGCAACTCATTTTTTAGTAGTTTAGGAAGATTCAGTAGCTGAAGTCAACAGTTTAGTACGTGTGATGTAGGAAATAGACCCAAGTGTACACTTAAAAAAGCCTTTTGCTATTACTTGCTCCCATATACCTGAGTGGAGAGAGACCAGAAAGGGAAATTTTGGTTCCTGTGATGTTTCCCAAAACACAATATTCAAAGTGATGAAGTACGTGAAGTCCTCTTCCTGGAAACTTTTGAGCACATCTTTAGCTCTACTTGCTGAAGTCAGGTGAGGCACAAGTGTTTGCAGGACTGCGCTCCAAGGATTTGGGTTTTTTTGTTTGTTCTGATCAGTTATTCTTATCCCGGAGTCATGATTTGTTATCTACCTTGCAGTGTTTGAGAGGTTCAGTCTCCCTTATGGGAAAAGTAACTGTCTGAGTTCTCTCCCAGCCACTTCCTCTCTCTTTCACTCAATTTTGAAAGCCAAATTGTGGCTCATAAATTCAACTTCCAGGTATTCTTGTGCTGCAAGTAACCAGTAGGAGAAGCTGCCTCTTAAAAATTAAAATTTTTCATCTATTCTCTGTGTTTTTGAAAAAAAAAAAAAAAAGATTGGAAATGAATTTTAGTGTAGCATTAAGCTGAATTGTAAGGTTTCATCAGAAAGCATTGGTGGTAATGTTTAAATTGAGCAAGAAAGAGAAAAATACATGAGGCAAAGAAAAGGATCTTGGGTATTGTGCAGGGAGAGAAGGGCTTGGCATTTAAGGACTAACCTTCCTCTGGGGCTGGAGTTTTTTGCATGTTTCAGCTGAGGAATTGTTCCATTTCTACTCTTAGTTTGTGGGCTCTTGATAATTCACGTAAAATAAACTCAGTGTCTTTTTTCCTCTTAAAGCCACTTCTCATTTCACTCTTGACATTCACCACCTTTTGCTGTTGGCTGATGTTGATGTTGCACAATATGAAAGCAAGCAGGACCTACTCACAATCTTGGAAACAGAATTAATTTCAAGGGATGACCTATTAAAATTTCAGTATTTTAGAGCTATGTGTAAGGTACATTTGTATCATGTAAGTATTATACTGGGAAGAAGAATTCAAAATGAGTCTGCCTTTTGGAAATACCTTTCTTGGCTGCCAAATGATGGGAGGTTGGGCTCTGTGGCTGCACAAAGTACTTAATTGAATCCACTGTTGAATTGTGCTTAATTGAATACGCTGCCTGCATTCAGTGAGAGAGAAGTGAGAGCCTCTCACTGAAGCAGCCTTCACAGTAATGTTGTCACTCTTGTGCCTCTGCTGCCTGTTTTGCTGCAGAAATCACCTTTTAACTCCCAGGTCCTTATTTCCAAGTGGTGAATGTGTGTACTAGTTACGTTTGAGCCCTTTGGCATGGTCTGGGGTGGGGGGAATGCAGCCCTTGCTGCGGGGTCAGGCTCTGTCACTGTAGGGAGGGTTCATTCCTGTTGTGCAAACAGCAGTACAGCTGCCTCCTGTGGAAAGTGGCACCTCCTGAAATACAGCAAATATTCAAAATTACAGATGAGATTAAATGACTAACCATGTGACTCTTTATAAGATGTTTTACAGGCTTTGGGATATTGATCTTTTGGAATGCTGCAGGCAGTGAGTGCAGAGCCACACTTGTCAGAGCACCAACCACTTATCCACATGCACTTACTTGCAGTTTAGTTGTGTTCAGGAACATGAATTGTTGTATTTCATAAATGTTCTGCAAAGGAACATGAATTCTTCCTTCTTAATGTCAAATTCAAGTAATCAGTGAGCTCAAGGCTTGCTAGAGAGAGAGCTGAACTTTAAAATGTTCCAATAGGTACACTCAAGTTAAAAATGGGGGTTTGGAGCAGCTTTCAAAGTTGAAGGAACGTGTCAGGAGTGAAAAGAAAGGAAGAAGGGAAACTTTGGATGATAGAGTAGACTAAGATTATGAGGGTGTTCAGAGGGTGACTGAGAACTGGTTTAGGATGGAGAGAAGGCTGCGTTATGAAGTGAATGAGGAATAAAGATGATACAGCCACAACCAGTGGCACTACAGTGAGTGTCCTTCTGAGATATTTACTTATCTGAGATCTGTCAAATGGAATTAGCAATGCCTGCTAAGTACTAATAACAGGATTAAAAGCCTTCTCAGGGTTCAGTCATAAAACAAGTAATTCTTAATCCTGTACTTTGTCACTGATCACTTTAAACGAAAGTTTTCACTGCAGAGTCAAGTCAATGTGGGTGTTTTCACCATTAAAACACTAACAGCCTGAAAAGGGGGGAGAGAAGCAAAAGTCATCCTCCTGATCTTCAAAATTTAATTAGATGGATTTATTTGAATTAAAGAGCATTAAATAAAATAGAATCATTTGATCAAGTAGGCTTTTTTGGTAACCTTTTGAAAGCTGTTGTTTATATGAGAAGAGATTGTCAGCTGTAAGAAGTTGCTCCATAGGAAGCCATGGTCATTAGAGTGGTTCACTGCTTAGTCTACCTATAATGGAGTCTGATAGCAATAGTTTCAGTTGACATAAATAACAACTGCTTGGCTAGATTATTTTCATTTTCTTGGTTAAGCAGTTAGCCATGCCTTGTTTTTGCTTGTATTCATTTCTTTTATGTTAGAAATAAAAGTGCATTTTTAGTGTGGAAATACGCATTTACAGGAGGTTCTTGTTGATGGTATTTCAAAAGCTTGATACATCCAGCATTCTCTCATTGTTTTCCTTTGCTGTTGGGTGATACATCAGCTTCCTAGAAATTCTCTGTACCATTATAATTCTCAGTACATTGTGGAGTATTCAAACTGGTTCAACAGTTTTTGCTTCACTTTTGAGATCAAGGCTGAGATTTAAATTCTGACCATAAAGGACTTACTTTCAAGTCACCCCCAGTTCCCAGTAATGGTTAAAATCAGTGTATTGCCCATAGTATGGAAAAAACTTTATATCTTGCTGCAGAAGAAATCATTGAATGGCCACTGTTAAAAATCATTACTTTGGGGACTCAGAGGGAAATCTATTTCAGATGGTAATTTAGAAGCAAAGGGAAAAGCAGTTATAGTGATAATAAAACTTTGCTCTTTGGTTAGTATTTTCCCATAAGTCGTTTATTATAGAAGTATGAGAGAATAATAAATGACCAGGCTTTTTAAATAGTCTTTGGTGGAAATGTATTTACATCCTGTTACACTCCCTGAGACACTGTATATCAGTGTACAGTGCTGAAATGGTGTAACAAAAATTTCTGTAGCATTTGGCTTCTCTAGTGCTGTCACAGATGCCTTTTTCTCAGTGTGAGTTGAGGTGGGGCATAATCTTGCTGAAGCTTTGATTTTTGTGTTAAGCTGTGGAAGCACACACGTGGCCATTGTGATTGATTTCACTTTTTCATGGAACCTGGAGCTCAGCCTCACAAAATGAGTGAACTTGATACCCTTTGCAACAAAGTGAGCAGGGAAAGAAGAGCAGACAAGGCTAATGAGTGGCAGTGAAGAAGGAAAAAGGAGGATGAGGAGGCCAGACTTGAAAAATGAAGAGCATTTATGTAGTACACTCGAGGTAAAACATCGATGTGTCAGTCAGAAATCATCAGCAAGCTGAGAAAAGTTAACTGCAAGCTGCTATCTGTTTTTGCTTCTCTGGTGTGTTCTCACACCATGATATAAAGCTGTAACTTATATTTATGATGTACGTACTATCCTGTATGTCCTTGCAGAATTGTGTCTCATTTCACAGTTAGAAAACCAGATGAAAATTTCTTTATTCATTCAGCTCTTGTATGATTTTGGGGAATGTAATAATATTTTTAAAAATGAATATAAATATTTCAACTGGAAAGACAATTTCAAAGGAATTATTTGCTGGCCATATGTGTTAAAAGTTTGTTTAGTTTGACCAATTTTATAATAAAATGGAATATGAAGACAATGTTGGTGGAAACTCATGCTGAATTATTCTGTAGACTGTTCTGAGCCTGAGGAAATTATGTATTCATTGCTGAACATTCATTTATGTCTACCAAAACATTGGTTTTTCTCTCCGTCTCTCTTACCTCATCCAGATTTATATATTTGAAAATAACATCTACTATCAGCCTGATGTAAAGAGCAGCTCATTGCGCCTGACATCCTCAGGAAAAGAAGGAATTATTTTTAATGGAATTGCAGACTGGTTATACGAAGGTAAGCTGGATGAATATATCTGTTTATTAAAACCGATGAAAGGTCCTTGTACAGACCCAACAGCACAAACCTGTTCATTTCAGAAAATGCTGAGGTTGGGTTTGCTCCTTTCCCTTCTCATTTTCCTGTAAGATTGCCTTTGTGTCTGCTCATTCTTTGTATTGGCTGCTGGCCTGCATACAGCAGTGTTTTCTGAGAAAGAGGAATTCATTTCCAACCAGAATGTTGCAGATGAACAGTTGGTACCATGTAAAAGTGAACAGGGAAAGGACTCAGTTTGCTGCTTTTAAGGACAACAGTGATGATCCATTTACAGTTAAAACATCCCCATAGAAGAGGGAACCCAAATTTGAGTGGGGGATAAATCAGTCTGTCTCTTAGTCAGTGCCACAGAATGTTCCTCTCTGCACTCAAAATGCTTTTAACATAATGGTAAATTTAAAGAAAAGAAAATAAAAAAGGGAGCAGATTATCCAGCATGGTATAACTGCTTAAAATTAATACACATTTCAGCTACTCTTGCTCTGGGACTTATGTATTCTATAGATAAACAGATTGGTTTTAAATACTCATTTAGCTGAGGTATAGAATTTCTTGTGTGAAGAGCTTTTTTAGGAATGGTGTTAATGCCATACAGCATGGAACTTTACCTTAAAAATGGTCTACCCACACCTCTTGGCATTGCAGTAGTTATGAGCAAGCATCTCAACATGTTTTGTTTTGTTTTGTTTTTATTAAATCTCTGCCCAAGTGAACTCTGAAGTGAGAATGGTAATTTGTATCCCTCAGCCTGTATCTGATAGTTACCCACTTCGAGGATTTCCATTAGTGTTTTGAAATGTTTTAATGTGGCAGCACATTTCAAAACAAAAGAACGTTTTTAAATGGCATATCATTTTGTATGCACTTAATAATCTTAAAATCTAACACAGCAGCATGCAAATTGAAAAATTTAAGCAGATATAGCTCATGGAAGTTGATGTAGTATATCAAGTTTTTGCTAAAGCAAAGTGAAGTGAATAAGAGCTACAGCCAGGAGAAGAGAAAATTGTCTAATTTGGGACTAGAGGTGTTGTGGGAGAAGATCCCAAAGCCTTCCTCATGGAGCATGTCCTAAAGCCTTCTTTAATTGAAGAAGCCTTCTTTGCTCCTTGTTTTCCAAGTTTTTCAATCCCAAGCTGGATGTTGCATTTCCTGACTTGCAGAGAACTCTGTGTTCGCAGGGCTGCAGGCAGGCAGGGAGCCCTTCCCAACTCTGAACACCACGGCATCAGGGTGAGAGGGGGTTCTGTCTGTGCATGCTGGAGAGTCCCAAGCACTGCTGGCATGAGGGAACACAGGCTCCTTTCCCATTGACCTAGAGCAGTGCTCCACTTTCAGCAGAGCTTTTTAACAGCATCAGAAGCTGAGCAGGCTGAATATTGTCCAGGTGAAGTTGAGAGATTTTCAGTTCACTCAAGCACTCTTCCTCCTTTGACCTCATTTGGTTTTTTTTATCATTTCATGAGTTTTTTATTAGCATTTTACCTTACAAAGCATTTGGGAATAGATTTTTTTTTTGTGTGAATAACCTTGTCTAAATGCAAACAGTAATATTTTAAAGCAAACATAATTGTGAATTTCTTTTGCTATCTGATATTCGCCATTCATTCTCTGCTCTTCTCCTGTGTAAAAGGTTTTAGTTATCCAGGCAGAGAGAGAAGCATGACCCAGAATATATGACTTTGAATATAGGTCCCAACTTCATTTCACCTAACCTTAGATGATTCAATCCATTAAGCTGCTTCAGAACCCTCAGAATCCCATTAGCAACTTGGAGAGTCTCTATTGACAGTTTAAGCAGTTTTGTTAGGTAGGCTCTCAAATTAGGTATGCAGCCAGGCCTTTTCCCTTAGTACACTAGTCTCAATTAGTTTTCCAGGCAAATTCTTCAGATTTAAATACAAATTCCTTACTAAACAAGCCAACATATCACATACATAATGAAAATTCAGTCTTTTCACAAGTGGATGCAGAAGACTTGTACAGAGAGAATTTGGAATTGCTCAGGAGCTGCTGTGCTGGGATTCCAGGAGTTTGGGGTCTGTGCCTGTGGTTGTTTCTGGTTTGTTTCTTTTGATTGTGATATGCAATGACAATAAATGTAAGAAAACATTGAGTGACATTCTTGAGAATTGGATTCATTTGGAAAGCAAATAAAATTTGGATTTAAAAGAAAGTCTGGTTCAGCTTTTCAAAAGCTTTCACCCCAGAAAGACTGAACTTCCCAAGAATTAAAGCTGTCCACTAGAATGAGACAAGAAAGTCATAATATTGCACTCCAGAATGGTTACATAAATGTGACTGTGTGAAGATCTTCATGTTATCAGGTGCCACAACTCAGAGAAATCAAGTATACTGAAGTCTCTATTAAGAGGAGAAGAAAAAAAAATTGGCAATCCCAAAAAATACCCCAACCCCCCTAATTATTTAAAATTATTTAAAATTTAAGTAAACATATGTATTGGAATGCAATAGAACTAAGCATATGTCAATAACAATCATCTTTCACATTCAGATGATTTATTGATGTTAGTGGAAGTATGCATTTGAGGAAAATGCTTAAAGCTTGGTCCTTCCATGTTCTTTGTTATTCAACCATTCAGCCCAGGGTGATGTGAAATTACTGAAATCACACCAGACACATTTCAGGTTGGCACAGGGAGAATAACTTGATACCAGCTGAACAAGCTGCACACTACTTGTGAGGGGTTTTTTTATGGACCCTAAGGAAATCTGGTTTTGCAGAGGAACTTCTTCATTCCCACATTGCCCACTGGTGGTCTCCAGATGGGGAAAGACTGGCCTTCCTGACCATAAATGACTCCCTGGTGCCCAACATGGTTATTCCTCGCTTCACGGGAGGTCTGTATCCAAAGGGAAAACAGTACCCGTATCCTAAGGTAAGATGAGTGTGAATGCTTCCCCCACCTCCTCCTCTGTGCTCACTGATAATATTCAGCCATGTGGAAAGAGTGTTTCCAGACAGTAACAGAGGATGATTTTGTTTGTGATGCTTTTCAGGAAATAATAATTACTGGGGGGGGGTTTTAGTAGACTGTAACACCTGAAAAGAAACTATCGGGTGAGGGGACATCAAAGAAACTAATTTGAAGTAATTTCATCACTGATATTTGGCTTGGTAAAATCAATCCAGCACCTCAGAGAGAAGGGTAATGCGTTTGAAGGACTGTGTAGGAAAAAGATCCAGCCCCAGCAGCACTGTGTGTGCAGAGCACAGGGCAAGTTCCTTCACAGGTGCAGAAATATCAGCAGATTGTGCTATTATTAATAAATGTGACAGACTGGTATTGAATAAAATAAGCCACGGTAACATATTTTCAGGGCCATCAAAAAGAGAAAAAAATCTTAGAACTTTCAGTGTTTTAGAAGATTTAGAGAAGGATTTTTAGGTTTGTTTTGGAAAATGAAAGAACAGCCCAGACAGGGGTAATGCCTGAAATTACTTCTCATTTTCTGGGGATTTTCTGGTGAGGTGCCTCCAGATCTGTTGTTTTGATCTTCCAGCTGTTCAGTTTATCCAGCCCTTGCTCACAGTTTCAAAGTGCCTGGGTTCCTTTCTGACAGGTCCACTCCTCTGGTACTCCTCTGGCATTTCAGGGGAAGTTCATTGAGAGCTTTAGAAAATATTCCTGTTTCCTTGCTATTCCTGCTACTGCTTTTTGGTGATGAACCTTTATTCTTGGTGGCTGAACTGTTAGACTCTACCAGGTACTTTGAAACAATAACATATATTATATAAATAGAATATATTTGTGCTATACAATGAAACAACAGTAAATTCAGGGGTAGTTTATATATTTGCATTGACAAAAGGCCTTGAGTGACAGAGCAAAGAAAAGAATAAGGAATATTTTTAAGTTAGCTTTGTAAACGAGAAAGGAGTAATTCTATTTCATTAGCAATTCAGCATAAAAGTGATACACAATACTACTTTAGTAATCTCATTAATGAAAAAACATTATCTTTATTTAATGTCTCCATTTAATACAAATTTAGCTACTCGTTAAACATCATTAATTGGTAATGAAGCTGGTGGTGTAGCAACAGAGATTACAAAAAAGATTTGGTCTTTATTATAGAGTGCAACCATCAGAGAAAATTATAACTAGGATTAAAAAATAAAACAAAATACACGTTTTTGTGTACAGGAGCGTGCTCCTCTGTGTCTCTGTACATACACACAGACTGTATCCTTAAAAAATTTTTTTAGAACTTTTGGGTTTTTTTCTAGCAGTGTAAAAACACACAAAAGCCACTTCCTTGTGCTCCATACCACTGAGAAATGAGTGCATACAGCATTTGGACTTTATTTTGAAATAAGCCAAATTTCTAAAAGGAATTTGTAGGTGAATTTCAGCCTGTGAGGAGCCAAGTATACACCTTGGTCATTTTCTATGGTAAATCTGTAGAATCAGTGAATTTTACCTTTTCCTTCCAGTATTAAACAGGGCTCAGTCCCACGGAGGAGCACGCTTCATTTTTTGTGTGCCATGGGTGTTATGTAGTGTAACTCCTGTGACATGAAATTGGAACTTGGGGATGTCTAGGATAGGGATGTGGGACCTGTAGCACCTCCTTGCAGCTCTCCATTGCTTTCTGTTCATCTCAGGAGCATCCTTTAGTAAAGAGCCATGGGAGAAGGATGATTCCCACCTCCCCGTAGCTCCTCAAGATTTATCAGACTCTTCCCAGTGGATATCTATCAAACTGCCACATTATTCCCCTTTAGCAACAAGAAGCATTTTGTTTCCCTTCAAACTGGTCTGCCAAAATTGCTGCCTCCTGGTCCAGGCCAGAAATTGAGATTTTCAACTCAGCAAACAAGGCAAGGAAGATTGAGGGGAAAATGGTAAAGAAAAAGAGAGGAGGGAGAGGAGGAATACTACCCCAGACTGAGGCAGTGTAGCTTTTCAGAAGAAGCAACAATAGCATCTGAACCAGGCTTAGCTGGAGGCTGGATTTACCTGCAGATTGAGGAACTGACTGTGTTTTGGCTGCTGGCTTCACTGAACTGGGCAGAGCCACTTCTAGTGCTGCTCACTTGCTCTGCACAGGAGGGTCTTCCATCAGGAAAGATCCATTTTCCATCAGGAAAGATCCATTTTCCATCAGGAAAGGGTGGTGAGAGAATCACTCAACATTTTGTATTTTTAGCTGTGTGATTCATGTGGGTTATGAAATAAATGTTTCAGATTTAAGATACTTGAACTTTAATAACTTTTCATTATTATAAAGATACTGAATTATGTTAACAAGTGAATCTGCTTAGCTGTCACTGATTCAGTGCCTCTAAAACTCCTATTTATTTTTTTCTTTTCCAAAGGCAGGTCAAGCAAACCCCACAGTAAAGCTGTTTGTAGTTAATCTGTATGGACCAGCACATACCCTGGAACTGATGCCACCTGACAGCTTCAAGTCAAGGTATAGAATTTCATGGTGAAATGTTTTATGGTAATTGTTCCCAAAACAATCAGGATGTTAACAGTGGCCACTTACAACTGTTACAAACAATCTTAGGCTGGTGCAGCTCTCTTCTACACAAATTGAGGTACTCTAATTTATTGCAGGAATAATTTAATAGTGAATTATGCCTCACAATTATTAGTGTCAACTGGAATGCCTACAGATTCTGTTAGTAAGAGAAATTATTTTGAATGAGTTGAGCATTTTGAAGTATCTTCTTTCTATTGATGGGCCTCTAGTGAAAACAAAAATCTGCTGCTGCTTGCTAACCCTTCATTAATTTAAACAGTGCTGTAATATCTGAAAGAGATTTCTTGTCATCAAGATCAGCATCTTCACTCTCTTTAATGACATTAAAGTTGAACTTTAAGTGTCAGAAGGTACAAAGAAGTTAAGCAAGAAAGCAATGTGTAAGACAAGATCCCCAAGAAAAAGATAATCTTGAAAATGTTGATGAGATGTCAGGGTTTTCAGATTATTTCTGCCTCTTCAGCAGATGGAAAGTAATAGTAGACTCAAATATGAATGTTAGTATCTTAAAATTTTTTTTGTCTTCTTGAAACTGAAGCCAAATCTCTGAACATCTTTGCCAGTTTTTGATAAAGATGTTGTTGTTGTTCAATTGATTCAAATTCTGGCTTGCTAGTGCATGAGAAGACTGAGTAAATCTTTTTAAACCTAGGGGAAAAAAATTTAAGTTTCTTCTTCATTTTAGCTACTAACTTATAATTTCCAAGCTGTAAAACTTAGGAAGATTGTTTAATTGTGAGCCTGTTTTACTGTAAATTGTGAATTTGACTCAGGATTTCAGTAACAGTCTTCACAATGGTCATCAACCCATATATGTCCATATATCTATTATATAGAGGTGTGGAAAATGTGCTTTAAACAGGCTTTCCTAGAATGAAAATCTTTGAGGCTTGTAATGATTGGGAGGGGGTTTTTTTTCCCTAAAATATTAGCTTTTTTACTAAAAGTAGTAGCTACCTTTAGCAGTCAATTTATTTCAGTGTGTTTCTAACCCTTTCATTATGGAGTCATTAGTAAAGAGGTCATGGGAGACTTTCAGAATTAAATTGAATGGTTCATTGTCTCATATAGTTTTAAGGATCTTTAAGGGCAGAAATATTTTAGAAATAGGTATTATACAGGTCATAACTATCTGCTGTTATGGAGAGATTCTACAGAGAGAAACCATAGAAGTGGGAGAGGAGGGGGAAAAGGAAGGGGAAAGAGGTTCTGTTAGTTAACCACAAAAGTGACATTCAGATTCTCAACTTGTCCCTAATTGTGTCTGGTGTAGGACCTTTGAGGACATGAAACTGTTTCCCTGATTTTTAGGGCATCTGGGAACTTCACGTAAGATTGAATAAATTTCATGAAACTTACAATGAATAAATTCATTTTCTTCTTTTAGGGATCCTGTAAAGGTGCATGGTAATATTTCCCAGGTCTTGTTCAGGCTATTCTGATATAAATAAAGGGATAGCATTTGTAAATTTTACTCCTGAAAGTTTCATTCTGTAGAAAAATTTACTACCCACTATGCACTGTTAATGCCACAGAAAGACTGACATCCTTCAGATATGTGGTTGTATTTCATGCAATTACTGTTTCCCCCTTGGTGCTTGCATTTCATGTGGGCAGTTTTTGTTTGGTTTTTTTTTTTTTCAGTGACAGATATCATTTAATATTTTGCTTGACCCCTTTGTCCAGAATGCAATTGGTTTTTTTCTCTTTAAAGTGGGGTTGTGAGGAAGCTGGAGGTGTGTACAATAGAGCCTGAGGAGCCTGGAGACACAAACTGGTTGCTCTCCTGCTTGTGTCACCTGGGTGTCATGGTAGATCTTGTTTAACTTGTTTAACATTTTTGCCAATCAGTAAAATTAAAAATCTATTAAACAGAAGGAAAAAAAAAAAAAGGGTAAATATCAGGCTCAGAACACACTAGAAGTCCCCATTTCTATTTATCATTCTGTTATCCAGATGTGAAAATATCTGTTT
Organism: Cettia cetti; assembly: GCA_013401135.1. Classification (NCBI taxonomy): domain Eukaryota; kingdom Metazoa; phylum Chordata; class Aves; order Passeriformes; family Sylviidae; genus Cettia; species Cettia cetti. The sequence continues at coordinate 84,295 of VZUI01048212.1, read as the reverse complement.
TAGTAGAAGTCAGATCTGAAAGCCTGAGGAATCTGTGCATGCTGGGTTGTTCAGGTATGTTCTGCCAGCACAGCAGCAGGCTGGGTGAAGGCACAGTGCACTCCTGTCTCTGCCTCTCCTGTGTGCAGCTCTGCAGCTGGCTCTGCTCAGCGTCTTTGATCCAGTAAGGAGGCTTTTGAATGCATAATTAAAAGCCTGTTGTCACAGGGTAATGAGATCTCTATCAATGATAGATTAAAAGCCTAATTATACTCAAGCTAAGCCCCTTGTTTTAAAGGGGTCTGAGTTTTTCCAAGACAAGCTCACTCCACTGTTGCACATAACTCAGCTGGACCGTGAGAGCAGCCAGCTGCCACCAGTGGAGGGGGAGGGAAGTGGCTGGGCTGGGGTGACAAACTGCAACAGGTCTTCTCCTAACATCCCCAGCCTGACAGCCCAGCAGGATCTGGGGAGGAGGGAGGAACCCAAACTAGAATACTAGAACCAGAACTAGAACATTAGAACCTTAGGACTCTGACCTAGAACCCTAGAATGTGGCATAGAACACGGTCTAGAGCCATAGGGATCCTACCTAGGGCTTTAGTACCCCACCTAGAATGTGAGCTAGAACTGTAGAGCCCGACCTAGAACCCTTGAATTTGACCTAGAGCAGGAGAACACAAATCCTAAACCTGGGCCTGAGCTCTAGAACCCAGAGCCTAACCCGAACCCAGACCCAAACCCCAACACCCAAACTAGAAACCTAGAACGCTACACTCCTAACCAGAACCCTAAAACCAGAGGGCCTGACCTAGAACCCTAGAATTAGACCTAGAATCCTGTAATTAAACCCAGAACCTTAGATCCTGACCTAGAACCCTAGAATTCGGCCAAGAACGCAAACTTGAACCCTAGAACTTTAGTATTTTGAACACAGAAGCTGGATCCAAACTCTAGAACCCAGACTTGAACCTGAACCCCAACACCCAAACGTACACCCCAGAACCTGAACTAGAACCTGAATCCTAAAACCCAGACCCTCCATACCATGGGCTCAGGAAGCTTCAGGGTTGGTGAGGGACAGACAATTTGGCAGACATCATGAGCTGTTTGTTAAAGAGACAGGAACACATTGATAGTGAGAGGGACCTCCATTTTATCCCTGTTATAAAACACTTGTTATTTTATAATTTTGAACTGGGCTCTAGCTGCACTCTAATATTACAGAACTTTTTTTTTTTTCTTTCACTTTGGCAGTAGGACTTGATTATTTATCAGGTGACACACTGGATTATGTGTGTCACCTGAAGCTATTTGTTGTAGGAAAATCCTGGCTTCTGTTGGAATTCAGTGCTTGTTTCTAAGCTGGCTGGAAAGTGCACAGTTCAAGTGTATTTGCAAGCATATGTTTCACAGTTGGTGAAGTTTGTATATATATGCAAAAAATTTCCCAGGGGAACATCACACTGAAGGGCTGAGCCATCCCACTTGTAAGAACACAGATGCTGGACATTTGAGGTTATTTTCTCCATTCTTTAAAACTGGCACTGTCATGCAGTACAAATTCAGCATTTGAATAAACTGTATATATGGGGTTTTTTTTTCCCTAAAGTCGAATCTGAAATATCAACGGTCTGAACATTGTGTTTTCAAATGTTTTTCTTAGGGAATATTATATCACCATGGTGAAATGGATAAGCAACACCAAGGCTGTGGTGAGATGGTTAAACAGAGCTCAGAATATCTCCATCCTTACAGTTTGTGAAACCACAACTGGAGCTTGTACCAGGGTAAGTTGTTTGGATATTTTTGTTGTTGTTGTTTGGGGTTTTTTTTTTGTTGTTGTTGTTTTGTTTTTTCCTCAAGGTCTCTTTTCAAGGTTTCTTCTGCATTTTGTTTTCATATTCAGAAAAAGATATTTGGAAATCAGTTTGCAGATGCAGTAGTTGCAAGCTGAATATAATTAGTCAACTGGGGAGGAAATGGATGTGAGAAAATTCTAAATATGGCAAAATGAGTTCATGCAATTAGCAACTTTGAGTGACATTTTCAGAATTACTAAGTTTTGTTCATTCATCAGCTCATTGGAAGCTGCAGTTGCTGAACATCATGTACTTGGGATATAGCTAGAGCAGTGACAAGCTTGTCCTCTGACAGATATTTTCAGCTGACTGGTTTCTCCTCTCTCCCCCTGCAGAGTTTTGTTTTAGATATTTCTGTCTCTCACAGCTTACATACACTTAAGGAAAAGGTGTAAAATTCTTATATCTCCTGCAAACTTGATTGCAGAATTAAACAACTTCAGGAAAAAAATAAATTGAAAAGCAACAGAGATATTTCATTTTTGAATGTAATCCAAACTGAAATACATTTTTCTTTTTGAATCCAGACACATTCCACCCCTGGTCCCAGACTTTGACTTCTGACACTCCTGCATTACATCTCCCCATTCTCACAGTCAATCTCGCATCTTGAACGCACTTGGCTGCTTTCCCATTCTGAGTCACAATCTCTTCCCAGAACCAGCTAAAAGTATAAATATTTTCTATACGTGCTGATATCAGTACCAACAGATGCTGCAAAGCAGAGGGTATAATTTGGCAGTGTAAATGGCTATGACTGATTAATGTTGGCCTCTGAGTCAAGTGTCTGCTACTGAAGTCAGTCATACTGAAGTGTTAGAGATTATTTCCAAGCTCGTCTTCTTTTGCTGCATCCTACAGGGTGCTTTTCCTCACTCAGAAACTATGAGTCAATCCCCAAAGTCTGGATTGAGATTGTGACCATGAAGATTTGGTTGCTTTTCACCTGGTTCCTGTGAGCTTTTTGTCTTTTTATTAAGAAAATTGGTCCTGAACCACTACAGCTGCTTGTGAGAGGGAAACCTTTATCTGCTCCAAGGTCAATTGGACTCGTTGGAAGTAGGTATCCAGGGAGCTGTAATCCAGGACATAATGTAAGAGAGAGAGACTGAGAAATCCCACTCCAAAATATTTACAGCACAGCAAAGGACATTTTTAGGAGGGTGAGGAAGGATAGTGATGCCCTCTCGTTGTGAGCACAGCCCAGGCCTGGCTCATTCTGGGGGGTTCCTGCATCCTCTGGGATAAGGTGATGCTCTTGAAATCCCTAATGGATGAGGAAAGGGTATTGTGAGAATTTAGCATTGTATCACACCATTTGATTTCAGCTGTAAACCTTCCTTTTTCTCCCTTGGATGTTGCACATATCCTCAATTTCAAAAACAAATGTGTAAAACCAACTACTGCAATAGCTACAGATTTTCATTTTTCAGGCCATATACAGAATCTTCCATAGCTAATAAATATTCATTACTTCACTGTGACTATGACAATTTGCAGCAATTGATGTATATTATGTATTTTTTCCAACAATGTGTGCATGATATTTGGTTGTTTTGTTCGTTATTTTTTTCAGATGGCAAGATATGAAATATGAGTATGAACAATAAAACTCAATAATTTGTTTTTATTTTTTTTCTCATCACTAATGCCACACTACAAGCCATTAAAGCATGGGATTGTGATTTGAAAAGGTCTCACAATTTGAGCTTGACGCTGGCTGTTTGCCCAGTGTTGATGAAGGACCTAAAATATCCAGTTGTCAGATGATGCCTAGAGGTAAAAAACAAATACAACTGCCTGTGTAAAGCTTCTTGATAGCTAATCAGAAAGGACTGAAATGGCATTCTCAGTTCCCCTGTGGTATTCTACCAAAAACTCTGAATAAAGCAGCTGACTTTGTAATTAAATTATCATTTGTTTCAACACAAGTGCCAGCAAAGAGACAAGAAGATTGTAACACAGCAGAAAAAAACCCCTGTGAAATAGCTAGAGACCTTTTGCTGAATATGGGAAATATTTTTTTTATCTACAGCTATTCCATAAAAGCAATTTTTCCTTTTTTTTCTTTTAGAAATATGAAATGCAGTCAGACCTCTGGCTTCCTAAACAGGTACAGTATAAATGCTATTTCTGGGTGCATAATGCTTAATTGCTTCATTGTCATTTTTTATTTAACTATGTGTTATTTTATAAGCTATTAAAATCCTGAGACACCTGTGAGGGTTTTGGAGGCAACATTCCCTTCAGTTTCTGGTCTGTCTGGATTCAGTTCAGTAAGCATTTAGATGAATAACTGATTTACTCCCTAAGTCTGAGATGGTGGAAGACAGACCAGATGAATCCCATTCCAGGCATATCCTACTTTCTGTGATTTGTTTCTGATTTAAAAATGATCTCACCAAGTTAAAGCAGAAGGAGTTCAAAGATTAGAGGTCATATAGACTATAATTGGAATGAGAAAGTAAAATATTTCTAAATTCATACCCAGAACAATATGTTTAACTAATATGTCAGCCAATTATTCCACTTTGATAGCTTCAGAAGAACTGTCCAATGACTGGATGAAACGCATTCTATTTAAACTGCATTTCAGGCTTCATTTTGCAATGTGCAAATGAGAAATCATTTTAACAAAAAAATTCCCCAATGCTTTTATTGCAAGCCACTTTCCTTTAATACTTCTGTGTAAAGCTAGACATGGAGAGATGGTATCACATCAGGCTACAATTTGTGGTAAAACCCTGATTCAGAATATCACTTCACTGTGGCTTATTTTTCCCATACAACTTTATCAAGATCAGTGGGCGTTAAACATGTACTCAGTGAGTCCAAACCATTGCAACTTTTGTTCCCCTCCTCAGCAGTAGGAGTTCTCTCTGTCATTATTTGTATGTCTGTAAAGGACCCTGTCCTGGAAAGTCCCTCTGCATTAGGAATTACCAGAGTTTCCATTGTGAGGGAGAGTTCTGCAAAGCTGTAATCCTTTAGGACAGCTTTGCACATGGCATGAATTATATTCATCTTTATGCTTCACATTTTTGTTAAACATAGCAGAATATACTTAAAACCTAAGTATGTCTTCTCCAACTGACTCCTGAGCACAGCTAAACCAAGGACACCATAAAATTTAGGCTGTTCTTTTGTAGAGAAGTGCAGTGGAAGGCGTGGCAGCCTAACACAGTGTTGCATTTTCAGAACGAAGAGCCCGTGTTCTCCAAGGATGGCAGTAAGTTCTTCATGACTGTGCCAGTGAAGCAGGGTGGCCGTGGCGAGTTTCACCACATAGCCATGTTCATTGTGCAGGTAAGGCTCTGCTCAGGCTGCTTCCGAGATCCCACTGCTTGTCTGGGACTTCTGCTGTGGCCCAGGCAAAGGTCTGAGCTTCAGTTTCATCAGAACACCAGGTCATGGTCATTTGTCCTGTCCAGGTTGTCTCTCAGTGTAGTGGGATGTGTTTATAACTTCTTTCAGAGTAAACAATAATTCTACCTTCTCTAAATACATTATACATGCATTTTATAAATAACAAATAATTTTAAATGTCTGTTCAGAATCTGCTCTTACAGAACAGTGAAAGGAGGCAATACCCAAACTTAAAATTTGTTAGGACACTTTTATTACCCTTTGCAACATTTTTCAGTGGCTTCCATTTCCCAGGGTCATTACTTCTTCTGAAGAAGAATCTGAAAGCAGATAAATTTGCAGTGTGACTTTGAAGGTCACCAGTATGCAGTTGTGATGAACTAATAAAGAAAATTATGCCCTGGAACAGAACACTCCAAGGCATCTATTTAAATCATCAGAGCATCCATCCAGGTGCTTTAGCAGAGCCATATGACATAGGAGGGATTACCAAGGTACCCAAAGCATCAAAATAGCAGATTTGTGCCAGCCAGCTCTGTTGTCTGCCTTTATGATAATGTTCTGGTATGAACATTATTAAGTCTGAAATATTTTCACAGTGCACTGCAGTCAGAACAAGAACAAAAGAACATTAATGACAGTTTAACCTGAAGAAACAAGAACAAAAATACTCATTCACTAGAGTAAATATATCAGGAAAGAGTCAGTGAAGATAAAAGGGATCACAGACATGTCAAATTCTGTTTCCTAAAGAAAACAGTAACTTGGATGATAGTCTGGTAAAGGTGTATTGATATAATAACCACATAAAAATTCACACCTGAGCAAAACCATTTAGTCAATCAAGTCTTATTTTGGTATCTTTCATAGTATGAATAAGTAGCTTTAAATATGAATTAGTACATGAAATAATAATGATCTGGATCTGAAGGTTCACTTTCAACATTCCCAAGGATGTTACAGATACAATCAAATTTGCCTTAACCTTGTAGGCTCTGACATTTCTTGCTACTAAAAAGCTCAGGAAACTTGATTCTAATTCAGGGAAATATTTAAGCAAAGGTTAAGCCCACTCCTATTCAGTAAGGTAATTAAATACATGCCTACTTTTTAACACATCTTTAATTCCAGCAGAATAATGTTTAAAGTCAAACTTATGTTTCAGAATTTATTAGGCAGAATTAGAGCCCTGGGTACTGCACAGCTCCAAAACTAAAAAACAAAAAACCTATTTTGCCTGCCATTAGCATGAATAAACAAATCTGAATGGTATCATCAGTGACAAATTTGGCTTTAAGCATGTAGCTGCTCCTGAGAGAAAGGAAATGTGATATCCCATGTATTGGCCATTATTCATCAGTAAGCAACATCCTGCATGGTAATGGGGCTGATACAGAGCAGTAAAGGGCAGGAAATATGTTTATATGATGTCTTTTACACAGTGCATTAATCTGATTGTCCATTATTTCTAAAGCAAACATAGAGGCATAAAAAGTATATTAACCGTTGCACATAAAGCCCTTTGTCACATTAGATGTTTGTCACACCTTGTGAGAGCCACAGCAGCACAGCAGGTGAGGTGCCCTGCAGAATTTAAAGCAGTCAGCAGGTCACAGCATTTCCCTGAGGGAAAAGGGGAACTCTGGAATTTGGTACTGGGATTCTCATTCCTTCTCTGGTGCCACTCAGTAGAGACATCAACCCACTGACAGAAATCAGACTTCATGTGCAGGAAAGTTAAAACAGAACCAACATGGGCTTGCAGGGATAAAGAAGCAAATTTTAATGGATCACTTTAATTTAATCACTGATGCTGGTTTCTCAATCTTAAAACAAATGCTGATCTTTCTCAGGCTGCATTTCATTGGCTGCACTTCATTAAAGCACATGTCAATGACACAAAGCCCGTTAGCAGAGGCATCTAATTAAATCTTTATGCAGGGAGAAGTTACTGTCTGAAAGGTTACTGTCTATCATAGATTATTTATTGTCTGAATGTAGAGGGCTGGATGTGCAGGTTATTGTTTTCAAATGCTTTTAGTAACTTATGAAATATTTAAAAGAAACTAATCTCAAAATGGGATTGAATCATGTCTTATGTATCTAGACATTTCTTTCATGGAGTTTTGCAGCTCTAGAAAGTCTCTTTTTTTCCCAACCACAAAATAAGAATTATAAAGTAACTTTAATGGATCAAGGCAATAACTTTCTGCAAGCTTCATAAATTATGTATTATGGCTGTAACCTTGAAAAATAACCATGTTTATTAACGCTTGGCTGCGCTTTTTATTGCTGTTTCTTGTTAGATTCTGTGATCTTAATATTTAAATATCTATTTCAATAGTTGCAGCATCTCTCTCTCTGGAGAAGAAATAGTCACTTACAATAAATCACCAATATGTATTTTAATCACTGCTGGAGAGAGACCTGAATATCAGAATCTTCCTGAACAGGGAGCCCTCATCATAAACATATGTAGAGCACCTAGCACAATATCCTGATTTCATTTGGTACTTTCAGGGCTTGTCATAGAGTTGCTACATCATTCTTTCCTTGTGGATCTGTTAGGAAACAGATCAGTTCCAAGGGACTGGGTTCTGCCTTGCCAGCTCCCAACACGTCTCATAGGATATCTCTGAGCATTTGCCTCTTTTTAGTTATTGCTGCTGATGTGGAACTCAGCACAGTTCAGAAATACATGGATTTAAAAAAAAGCCAACCTTTTTTGCCTTTATGACTTTTTGTAAGCCTTGCATCCACTGATTACCTCTGAAATGTCACCTCTTTTCCATATAAAGTTTGTCTCGAATTTGAAAACTAAGAGTATGTATATCTAGCCCAAGCATAATAACCCTAATATAGAAAAATCCACATAAAGTATATCTAAGCTGTGAGGGTTGAAGTCTTAATCTTTAGCCTGAGCCACGATTTTACCTTTAGCACTAGGAAACACACACAGATGAGTTTCTCCCTCAGGTTTTGTTGGTTTTAACCTGTTTCTGATGAAGAGTCTGCTGCAATTTCCAGCCAAAGAGTTGTCTTTACCTGAATTGCATCCTGACTTCTATTCTTTATTGACATGGGGGCAACTGAAAGAAAAATTGTGCTGAGAACCAAGATTATTTTAATGACTTTGAAAGGCTTACAGATGGGAGGGAAAGGACAAAGCAAGTTCAGACCTGTCAAAATGTGAGGTCTGTGGTTTAAAGATATGATGTTGTATATTAAAGTTTAAGAAGCTGTAATCAGTAAATGACATGTGCAGGGAATCCTGCTAGGCTAAGAAGAATGCAGCAAGATGAAAGTTAATGTTTTCCATCTCTCACCAGGCTAAAAGTGAACAAATCAGTGTGAGACACCTGACATCGGGGAACTGGGAAGTTATCAAAATCCTGGCGTATGATGAAAATACTCAAAAGATGTAAGGACTATGCTCTTTTTAAATAAAAATGTTCCAATTATTAAAGTTGAATCCATTTAAATCAAAATTAAACAACAATATTTCTTTCATTTTGGAGCATTACTATAACTTTGACACACCTGAGTACATAAGGTGCAGTTGTAAGACAATTAACTGCAATTTTTTTCCTAAATGCTGTTTTATGCAGAGGGAAAGAATCACACCATGATATCACTTGACTTTGTATTTTTCAGAGTAAAAGGAACCAGCACAGTGCAGCAGTAATAACATTTTGGTAAATTCTTTCCTGGAATCCAGATAAGAATTCATAGTAAATATTTAGTACTTGATAAAACATCACACCTTTACTGCATGAGCTCTCAGGGTTTTGCAGATCTGATCCAACTTCATAAATTCAAATTATTTGTAGAGAGTGGAAGGAAATGCCACACGTTTGGTGCTTTGGGGGAGTTTAGAACTAACCCAAAATGTCGGAAGGCTTCACCTGACTTCAGTGGATCTTGCTTAATTTTCACTTTTATCTTTTTTCACTTTTAAAATACACGAGCATATCTAATTTCTCATTTACTTATCATATTACTCATTTAATTTTAAATAAGTGATATTTCAGCAAGAACTTTTTTGAGGCTGCAATAAGTCTTTTCCACTGGTACTGGAGAAAACCCTTTTTTGACAAGTCTTTCTATGGGTTTTGAAAATACAACCATAGAGAATTTCCTGGTACTTCTGCAAGGCCCAGGGGTAACAGGGAGGTGTGGATGCCCTCAGGCTGCAGAGAGGTGACAGATGTCACCTGGGCTGTCTCAGCCACTTAAGGGATTGCCTTGCCCTCCTTGTGCCTCTCAAGCAGAAAATTTGTGGGGATCTCATCAGGGAAACACCAAGGGCTTGTCTTGGTGTTCTTGCAAAGGAGGTTGAAGAAAAAGTCGCTTTACAGCTCAAAAAGGCTCTCAGATCTCATAAGATTTATTGTAATATATGTCATAATTTCACTGTGACCTTTATCTACTACTTGGATTTATATTGCAAACTCTTGGAGTGAGGCTCTTCTCTATTTTTAATATGGAGAGAGGCATCCTGGTTGCTACTGGAGCTCCTGGGTATGATAGGAATTAAAACCATTAAATCCTATTTTCATCACTGCTTTAACAGGAAAATTGTATCGTTTCTGAGATATATATAGTATATAGATATATAGATATATAGATATATATACTAATCTCTATATTGGATCTAAATTTAATCTTGGAAGTCAGGTTTATATGTAAGTATTTGATATTCATGAATATTTGTGAATTTTTGATTTTTAAGCATGTTATTTATGTTGTCTCTCACTTCTCTAAACACTACCCAAATCAGACAGTTTACCAAACTGAGTTTAACTTTTTCCCTCTTTTGGACACAGTTATTTCTTAAGCACTGAAGAGTCCCCAAGAGGAAGACAGCTGCACAGGTAAGAGGTACATAGGGCTGTGTTATCAGCTTCTTTATCCCAAGCCATAAGTGCTGTGTGCTTGGGTAATCGTTTACATCATGTAAAAATTAGTGTGCTTGAGCTGCAACAAGGAAGGAACCACAGCTTTTCAAAATTAAAATTTACATTTTCTAAAATTGGAAAAGTTTCTAACACAAAATGTTTTTACCACTTACATCTTCACTAGTCCTTTATAAGCATCCAAAAAGTTAAACCTAAATACAAGCATTTAACATAACTGTGTTTTAGAAGTAGTCAAATGCTAAATAAAATCTTCTATATAAAAATATTTATAGGGTTTAATAATGTAAGTGTTGGGGCAAATCACGTCATTTTCAGTGCTTAAATGCAAGGTTAGTGAGTTTTTCATGGCTTCCTACTAATGTTAATGTTATCCCCCAGCACTGTGAGTTATTGTTGTGCCGTTGGTGCTTTGGGCAGTTTTTGGGTCCTGTCCACATGGCCAAGTTGGCCTTATTGTATTTTATTCCAGTGTAAAATGTTTCTGATCATTTTCTTCCCCCAGTGTATCAACAGTGGGGTCACTGAACCGTCAGTGTCTCTCGTGCAACTTCTTGAAGGAGCAGTGCACATACTTCAGTGCAAAGTTCAGCCCCATGAACAGGCATTTCCTCCTGCACTGTAAAGGTAAGGCAGATGCTCAGGGTGCAGTGCTGTTTGCTCCTCAGTTAATGGATTCCCTTGAGAAGGGCATTAGGCTGGAGTCTAATGTTTAGCTCAGCAGTGGATTACTCAAAGTTCTGTACAGAGCCTGTTCTAAGACTGCAATTAAAGATGTTCTGTGAAATAGCTAAATTATGAGTGATGTTAGAAAGCTGCTCCAATCCTGGCCCCTCTGTCCAAGTAAAGAACAACAATTTACATTCATCCTAAACAGAAATCCTTCACCCAAACATTGGAATTTTGGTGATGGGTTTGTAACAATTATTTTATATATTGGGATTGATCTTGTGTGACTATACCCAGTTAAAAGAAGAGGGTCTGTGTTCTCTAGCAGTGTTTGTACACATGTATGTGCAGTGTATCTATACACCCCCATAATTATGTGTATGGGTGTATCCACCAAAACCAGCTCTGGTTTAATCCCCAGAGACAGATCCTCTATATCAGTGCGGTTGTAATAAATAACTCACAGTGTTTTAGCTGCATTCCAGTAGCACTAAATGGCACCAGTTGGCTTCAGAACTTTTGTATAAACAAAAAAATTAAAACAATCCCAGACAGAGAAATTTATAACTTACATACAGGAAATAAACACTGATATATAAGTGATAAATAAAAAAAACCCAACAACTTCAGAAAAGCATGAGACAATGCATAATAAAGTACACAGGTAGACCTGTTGTCCTTGAAACTTGCAAAATTTTACAGACACTATCCCCCCAGAATGTTTTCATAGCTATGATCAGAGTGCAAAGAGTAGAGGACAATTCTTCTGAAATACATATGAATAGCTCATTTTATATTCATGCTTTTTTCTCTATTTCTTTTACAACTCTACTTTTTTTTTTTTCCCCACAAAAAAAAAAAAAAAAAATAAAATACCTGCTGACTTGAGCACTGAATGTATCCAAACAAAGAAACTATGAATATATATTGGCTAAAATCAGGGGCTTGTTTTCAGTTTTGTTATTTTGGGTTGATTTTTTGTGGAAATGCACCTGCAGTACATAGCTGATTAGAAGAATGAACAAACTTTGTGGTTTATACGAGGTTAAATCCGCAGCAGAAGTCTTGGAGCTAATCTTGAGGTCCTTCTCTGAATAATGAGCTCCTGATGCTTTAAGCAGAGTTTTCCCTTGTGCTTGATGTAATCCCTATGGGGTAAGTCAGACTCTTGCAGGAGAGAGGGATGATAAATTGGGAAGAGTTTTTTGCCCTGAATCAGCAATGTGCCAGGGTCCAAAAGCATCTTGTTACTATTTTAGCAAAGTATATTCAGCCTGTAATTTATAATGTGTTTCTTTGATATAAAAATGTGGATGCCAGTAGAGGGTTATGCGTGTGATTACTCACAAGCTCACGACTTTCAGTGACTTTGGCAGTTCTCTGCCTGAGCTGGGAAGGCTGTAGATCATCCTCCCAGGATTAAACCTTCACTCCACTGAGTTGCAGTAGGCTAGCCTGGGCTGTAAATGTTGGGCAGGGATGCTAAACCACTGTCATTAATTTTTTCTAACATTTTTCTAGCATTAATGTGGAGTTAATGCTGGTTGGGGGTTCTGTGTTTCCTCACAGCTTGGCAGGTACAGCAACAGCATGGCCCCTGTAGTGCCAGGGCCCTGGGCTGGGCATTTGGTGCTATCAAAGTTGATGGCAAGGTCATCACAGAACTGGCATCAAACCTCTTCTGCTAGTGAGAGTAAAGCAAACTGCTTCGAGGAGACAAATGGCCCATCTACTGTGTGCATACACACTCATTTTCCCTCAGCAAAAAGCCTTCACACAATTGTTACAAAAGCAATTTGCCCAGAAAACCCTTGGGGGACTCTGGACTGGTTTGATCTGTGTAAGTTTCAATTCTTCAACCTCTTGTTTACCCACAAGCGCCTTTATTAGGATAGTTTTTCCTTCTTAGTTCCCCTCAGCCAGGAGACATCTCTCATTTTACCAGCTGTATGCATCTCCAGAGACTCTCCTGAGTGAGGAGTTATTTCTTGCCTGGTAGATGGAGGCTCCTCAGCCTCTTAGTTTTGGCAAGCACTTCCTTTGGACTTATTTTCCACACTGCTTGTGGATTTTTCTTTTAGCACTTCACAAACCCTAGCAAGATATTTTTCTCTCGACTCAAATAAGAGAGTTTGGAAAGAGAGTAATTGTTTCTCCCCTTTTGTGCAGCAGGAAATATGCTGTGGGTTTGGGGTTACTGATAGGAGGTCAATGGGAAATCCAAGAGCTGTGCTTTGTTCTGATGCACTATAACACAATGCCTGTGGCTCAGATTTGTCTTTTTCTTCCCTCTGATCAGCATTTTAATTTACTGAAATCTCCTTTTTTTCAAAATGTCATCATCCTTCTGTCTTTTAGTATGACAAATAGAGATAGGCTGGAAAATCTGGTGCTTTCCCCCTCAGAAATGGTCTTTCTTAAATAAAGATTGAAAGCAAAATGACAAATTCAGAAGAAGTAAAAAGAGCTGGAAATAAAAACAAACCAAAACAAAAGAGACATCTGAAGAAATTACCTTCTTAGGGAGCTAAGGCAGAAAACTGTGATTTGTCAACAATCTACCTGTAAGATTTTTGTCAATTGTCCCCCTTGAGGGAGAGAATGAAACTGATAAAAATCTTCAGTGAAGGCTGTGAATGTCATCATGCTATTTATTTCAGATATTTGCATTTCCCTAGGCTTATGCTATAATTAATTGAGAGAGACAGCCTCTCAAAACACATAAATTAATCTCTATCTCTGAACTCTCAAAGGGAATTGTTTTGGTTTTTTTCTGAAAAAGAGAGTTGTAACTCCTAATTTCAAAGGGTCCATGCTTTCATCTGCCATGGGGTCCTCAGGGACTTCAGCTTTTCTGCATCATTCTCACTCACCCAATAGTGACTGAAAGTATTTTAAACACTGAGGTAAAACAGAGCTTCTCATGCATCAATTCCACGTTGGGGAATGGTGGGGACACAAGATTTTCTTTTGCAGGTTTACACTGGTGGGGAACCTCAGAGCAGAGGCAGCAGACTCAGCCAGTTCTGAGCATGCTGAGTGCTTTGCCATGCCAATTCCACACCCCACCTCGTGCATTTGCACAGGAGCTGTTGGCATGAAGAGTTATTCCTGATTTTTAGTTTCTTAGTGGTACAGTGAAAATAAACTATGTGAAATAGGATTAGACTACATCACACCGAGATTTAACTGTGATGCTGTTGGTTTTGCAGACCTGACATACCAAGGGAGCTTCTTAAACAGATAATTATGTGAAATATATTTTTTCAACACCTCTATAGCTTTTCCATAGAGAAAATAAGTGGATATTATCGTTAATTCATTTCCCAGTCAACATAAAGTTTCTGAATGTCAAACTGCTGTATTTTAAACAGTACCAATAAGTGCATCCACAATTTTTATGCACTTAAAACTAAAACATGGGACTATTAAAAAAAAAAAATACTTCTTCTGGGTGCATGGTCTGGGCTGCTGAACAGGCAGAAGTCAGTGTCTGTTTCCCACTTAGTTGGTCCTGTAGCCAGCCTGTGTCATTTCCAAGAAGTACCAGTGGAATTCCTGCTGTGTTTGAAGGGAATTGTGTGCATGGAGCTTCCAAGATCCTGTCTTGTGTGGTAGCTGGTGCTCCCATTCTTTGTCACTGAACTACAGGGTTCAAACTCCCTCACCCTTCCTCTGTTTCACTTCTCTCCTCTAAACAGGACCAGGTGTCCCCATTGTGAGTGTGCACAGGACAAGTAATACTGCAAGTGAGTATACCTTATGGAATAAATAAGTTTTCTTATCATCCCTAATTTCTTTGGGGAGTGTGGGAGAGGGGAAAGTAAGCACATGAAAATGTCATGGAAGTACATGAAAACTAATTTAAGTGCTATTAATTATCTTTTAGCAGCATTCACATCAACAAATGGTGAGGAAAGCAGTTAACCAAATGACTAAAACTTTTCCAGATTTTTAGATATCTTTTGGACTAAATGCATGTGACTCATCCTGTTTACACTTGAGTAAATTAGACAGCAGCTTGGTCTCCATCCTTTTCACTTCCTATGTAGATCATGCTGCCATTGGAGTACATCTCCTGTGTTTTTAGAGATGTTTTTAAAGTTACAATCCAATTATGTTGAAGTCTTTGGATGATTGATCATAAAAGCTGACCTACATATGGTGATTTAGTCCTCTTCTATTTCTCAAATCAGAACAACTCCACTGACATTTTCAATGAAGACAAATCCAATAATAAAGGCTTTTTAGGAGGGTGTCAAGTTTCACTCATTTTTTTTTTGCATATTGGTACCAAATCTGTTACTGTTTCCTGGCTGCTGAGGTGCTTTTTAGGGGAAGAATGTCCTTCAGCAGCTGAAATTTCCTGGTGATGCAGCAGAGGTAACAACAACTCTGCCACCTCCTGCTCCACTGTGACTCCACTAGCATGGAGGTGTGGATTACAGGAATGGGGGACAACTTCTCACTCAAAAGCACTAAACCAACTCTTCCATATCCTCATTTAATTGACTGGGTTATCCCCAGGATTTTTCCCAGAATCCAGAAATCCTGACCCATGCCTGTCTGCATCCACTTTGTCCTGGGCCAGTCACTGTTCTCTGGAGCTAATCTTGCATGTTGAAATGTCATCCTGATAAATTGTGCCATGCTATGAAGTGTGAATTAATATCTGCACTTCAGTTTAATTTTTTAAAATGTTTTCCTCTTTTTTTAATGCCATTGTTTGTGTTTGCAAAGCCCAATGCCATAGCAGTCAGGACAGGGAGTTTTATCCAGCTCAGTAAGGGTAGCTAATGCTCAAATAAATGCATTTTACACTTCTGTGGAGCTCCTCAATTCTGTGAAGGCAGGCTTTTGCTCTTTATTACCTGCATCTAAAGTACTATGGAGTGTGTATTACTGAAATACAGATTTATGTGCAGCACCTTAGAGTAAAATAAAGCAAGCCAGGATGGAGGGATGCTGTTTGTTGTAACAACAAAAAGCCAAATAATAAGAGAGGTAATTTACCATTAGTGTTTCAGTGCAAGATTAGATTATCCTCTTCAATTCATAATGGAATGATTAAGGATTATTTCAATTATTCCATCCTCAGACTATAATTATGCCATTTTGGTTGGCTGCCCAGAACAAGCATTCTCCTCAGATTATCTGTTTTGGCCCTAAGTGAAGAGTTTATTATTTAATTAAAAAAAAAATCTAAATTTTGGAAGCCAGATCAGTAATTTGAGTTAAAAAAAAATTAAAAAAAAAAAAAAAAAGAACAAATGAGCCATTCTTTCCCATGTAAAATGGTTGCTTCAAATTAGTCTGCAGCTTTCAACCAAGCTGATGGTCTTGCTCTTGGCTGAAGTGCAGAAGACACATAAGGACATGCAGTGACCACACTTAGCTGTGCTGGCTGATGCCTTGGCATAGGTAATATTAGGGAGAAGGATGCCTGCATGAAGGTTAGGATATTGCCCAGCAGAGCAGCCTTGTGCTGCAACAGCTGCTGATAGGATTGTCAGAGATGCTGCTGTTCATGTTGGTCATCAGAAATTCCCTTGGTTGTGCTGAATGAAAACAAAGACCTCCAGAGCCAGGAAAATGGACTGAATGTGTATCTTTTTAAATTGAAAAGTAGTTGCATTATTTAAAAAAACAAAGTATTTACAGAAGGAATTAGTTTACAAGATTAATTAAAAGCTTAATTTGGAAGATCATTGCACATTTGTCTCTTTTTTCTTTAATTTTTTTTGAATCTTGATTTATCTCTGGTGTGATGCCTTTCAACATGTTGGTTTGGTTTGTTTTTTTTTTCTCCTGTTTTCTAGAGTTTTATATTTTGGAAAATAACCCTGTGTTAAAAGAAGTTGTTTTAAAGAAAAAGAATTACAAGACTGAAATCAAAATGCTTCACATTGAGGATTACGGTAAATCTGGCAAAATGTTATTTTAGCAAGCCAAAAGCTTTCTTACAACATTACTGTTTTTCATATGTGTAACTACCAGCCTTTAATGTCTTGCTCTTTTCTTAAAAGAATTCCCTTTACAGTTGTCACTGCCAAAAGATTTCACGGATCGAAACCAGTATGCCCTTCTATTAATAATGTAAGTATCCATTTGGAATCACTCAAAATAATAAAGAAGTACTTAATAGAAAATATTTAAATCTGAAATTAGATTTTTGGGGTTTTTGGGGTTTTTTTTACCTTTTGTAGGAAAAAATATCTCATGTATTTGAGTTGAGAAATGAAAAGGCTTTTTCTTGGGAAGGTTTTGTGACAGGTGCTGTGTGGTAGAGATGCCTGGGGTTTTTTGAGCTAGTCAAACCTGACTGCTTTGCTGCACTTTCATGTTTGGGAGGCACTGCTCTTTCTGATGGTGGAGCTTGGAGTAGCCCTGTGGTGTTCCCTGTACCCTTACTGCTCCTGCCCACAGAGCACCTCACTCAGGGCATGTGCTCCTTTTTATCCCTGAGAGAAATGAATGAGCTTCCAGGAGGGGCTCAGTTGAGATGCATAAAGCAAAACTACTTTTAAGACCACCAGAATGAAATAAAAGTTACTTTTGATCATCAGTGGTTGAAGTCATGATAGGCATGATCCAAAGTCTGTTGATTTTTGTAGAAAAGCTGCATGGGAGGAGGATGGTATTCCCTGAAACCTGTGCTGTTCTTTTAGAAGGGTGTGTGTTTCTTGCAGGGAGAGTCAGCCTTTAAGCTGTGTGTCTGCACATGTGTAGCAGAGGAAAAGAACAGAGATATGAGTGTGCTTGAGGCCTACCTGGGAGAAGTGGTGATGGCCAGCTCAGGGCATCACTCCTTTCTCCACCCGAACTCAGCACGGGTGGAGAGAGCTTTCCTGGACCTAGAGCTTCTTCCAGTCCCAGCTGGAAAGAACTGGTGTGAATTTCAGTATCAGACATTTAGGAGTGCGCTGCTAAATTCATAAAAATGCCACGTTACTGAGCTGGGGCAGATCTCCCCTCAGTGACAGCACAGATCCTTATTGTTGGATGTGAGGTGTTTACAGCCCTGAGCTGCTGAGAGATCCCAAGTTCCTCTGCTCAGATCAGAAATGAGGATAGAAAGCACAAAGCTGCTTATTTCTAAGCCCAGTTTGTGTTTTAAAACTCAGAATTCTCAGTTGTAATTATCTGCAGTTGTGGAAGCTCTCTGCTTTAATTGGCTCACGAACATATTTTTCTTTTCTTGTGGGGAAACAGGACACATGGATTTTATTTCATCTTTGCAGCATTTTCTGGCATGATCTTGCAGGAAAGATTATATTTTAAGCAGCTCTTTTACGAGTGCCAAAGGCAAACTGACTCTGTGAATTGACCCCAGCAGCCTGCAGGGACTTGCAAACACTTGTGCCTATTCCTGTTTCTGAGAGCAAGGAAGCAAAAGTGTTAGCAGTGCAATGCTTCCCTTTTCAAGTATCCTAATAAATACATAATCTGCCATATACAGCTGTGGTAAAATACGGGGTTATAAACTCATGTAGAACCTAGAGAAGACAGATGGGAAAGATCAGAAACTTGAGAAGTCCAAGGGCAGAAATCACAGGAAAAAAGCTAAGGAAAATACTATTTTGAATTGTTTCTTGATCCCAAGAGGTAAAGAAGTGAGAACATTATTGAGGCAGGATCTGAATTTAAACTTACCAAAGTGTTTGGTATCGAGTGAGCAAATAATGTAGCCAAGTCATGATGTATTGATATGTTTTATAATTATTTTGAGGCTTTTTATGATAGGCACGTGGGATAAAAAGGAAAATCATCAACTTACGACTACAGATTGTTGTGTCTACATTTATAGTAGATATAGTTATATCTATATTTATAGTATAAAGGCTTTGATTGTTTTAGGTCAGATTCTTACCTTTGTAATACTGCATTCACAATGTTAGCTTTAGCAGGGGTTATTTTGGGTTATTCGGTGTAAGCATGAAACTGAAAATTTTAAATCTGTCCTGGCTCATGTACTGTAGCATCTTTTGTGTCCTCCTCTTCCCTAGAAGAAAAAGAAGTTACATTAAACTGTATTTCTTCAGCAGCTTTTTACAGACTTAAAGCTAAGGTTGCCAGCAGTCCCTTTTTCTATTAAAGAGGTCCCCAAATGAAATATAAAACTGCAAACTGTCACTGAAGTTATGGGAGGTTCCCTTGTGGGATGATTATTTGAGCCTAATAAATTCTGCCTAGCTCTTGAGAAAGAGCAGTTGGATATCTGTGGGTGTATAGGGGGTAATTTCTTGACCCACACAGCTCCAAATTGACATCCTAAGGTCTATTTCATGTTCAGAAGTACTACTCTCAAAAAAAAAAAAAAAAAAAAAAAAAGAGAAAATTATTCACATCCAAGGAGAACATGTAGCATTCATAGGGAACATTGATTCATTGTGTGGGTGATACTATTTCCCAGATACTTGACTTTTCTGAGTCCCAGAGTGGTACTGTTGGGACTGATGGAGTAACACCCTGTTCCTAGTGCCAGCAGTATTTGATGAGAATTGGGGGCTGATAACAACTGCTGTCTTTTGTACTGTTCAGCTGCCCCTGCTTTCTTTCTTCCATTCTCAGCCATGATATTATTATCATTATATTCCAGCTATTGAGAGAAAAACCTTTTGAAAATGAATGCTTACCAATGTCCTTGGTAAGAATGTTGGTTTAACTGTATGTTTATTTTCTTGGAAAGGAATAAGATGAAACATCTTGATCCAGGCAACATGCACTTAGAAATGTAAAACCAGAATATATATGTGAACAGAAAAATGGAGTATTAGCAGAGAGGTGGGGGTTGCTTTCCATCTTAGTAGCACTATACTTTGGAGAGGGAAAAGAGAAAAGAGAAAAAAGAGGAAGGAAGGAAGGAAGGAAAGAAGGAAGGAAGGAAGGAAATGAGTTATGATGTGGGTGATTGGTGAAGTCTGTCTGGGTTTTTTTTTTTTTTTTTTTTTTGCAAATCACTGAAAGCCACTAGCTATTTCAAAGGTGCATGACTATGAAATGGTTTCTATATTCATGCAAGGATGTCTGCAGGTAAATCTGGACTTTGAGCACATGGCCCCCAGATGCCTGAGTGTTAAGGCTGAATTTTGGAAGGAAGCTTCTACCAGAGGAATCTGGTCCTGGTGTGAAACTGGGTGTGAATTGAGTACAGTTCCATGGAGACACAAGCTCAGCTTAAGGACCAGGGCCTGATTATGCTGTAAGCATTCATCCATTAGCAGCTGCAAAGCAAGCTGCAATACTCAAATAGCAGATCATTGTATTGCTGTGTTAAAATTTATGTCCATCTGGATGGCTGGACTGTCTAATAGATCTCGTGTAGAAACCAGTTATGTTGACTGGCTTTTTTTTCTTTCCAGAATTGTGATGAGTAGCCCATAAAATGTTAAACAGATTAAAACACTTTCCTTTCTTCCATTTGTTCTCCTAAACCACTGATAACGTTTCACACTCAGTTTCCTTCTGATGTAATACACACAGTGTAGCTATATATTAGAGAGCTGAATGGTAATTGCCTGAAAAAGTGATTACCATCTCTTTTCTATATAATTAAGATCAAAGTTTAAATTTCAGATCCTTGATTTCCTCATTATGGTTCACCTTACTCATTAAAAAAGTTGGAAGATACACTTCTTGGTAACACACAGGAAATGATTAAGTAAAGACTCTGGCATTTAATCTGGGTAATAAAATCAGAGTTGATAATCATTCTTTATTTTGCTTTGATCGTAATTAACCTCATTCTTTCAAATGCGTAGATAATGTATCTTAAATATCAGCATCTATTATTTAATGTCATTTAAAGTTGTCCAATATGTAAGTTGATATTGTAAAACTGAATCAGTGGAAAGATTGCCCTGGTACTTGAGGAGGGGAAAAAAACCCAAGTATTCTTCAAAGTAGCAGTGAATTTTCTCCAAGAGGTTTCTGTTTGTTTGTTTATTTGTTGTTTACTTGTTTTCTTATGTTTTGGCCATAAGCAGTGGTTGGTTTACCTGCTTTTGAACTGATGAAAGTTTTAGGCCTTGCACAAACAACCAAATCTGTTTATATCCCCAGTGAATGCACTCTTGGGGCTGATAGCAAGATAAGACAGAGGAGTTGGAAAGTGAGTTTTTTGTGTAGCTTCAAGAACAAGCCATTAAAAGACTAGAAGAAATATAGAGAGGCATAATGCAAGTATTAGGGAATATATGTCTGCTGTCTCTCTGTGGAGGACAGAAGCACACCTCAGATACTCAGTATCATTTTATAGTGGCAGCTGAAGAGTAAAGAGACCTTTTGGTGCTAATGGGAATTTTGATGTGTACCTCAATAGAAACAATCCTAAATGCTTATCACAGACTACTTATATAGACATTCTTGAAATAAACTAGCCACTGGAGAATTGCTTCCTAAAACAATACATCCAACAACCCATTGTGCCAGGCTGGACAACATGTGGTGTTTAAACTCTGAGCCCAAAAGTGGCCCAGCTATGACCTCCAAAAAGGAGCTTGAGAAACCATCACTGTTGGTTCTCACCCGCTGAGAAACTTGCTGAGGTTCTGCTTGTTGTTCCTTTTTTATTGGAGAAATTCACTAAGGGCATCACCTTTGATTTAAAACACTTTCTGTTTTTAAGCACTTTCTGGCTTAGGGAAAGGCCTATAACTGTAATGTTCTTCTCCTATTCCTAAGTGTCTAGAAATATAACATCTATATCTATATCCACCAGATGTATGTATAACCTAGATATAGAACACGTGTAAATCAAATGTGAGCACTGTGTTAGTTTTGTTCTCATATTTAAAGGGAGGAAAGCAAGCTGACTCACAATATTTTCACTTGTGAGGAATGTGTTAGTCTGTTGGAAAGTTACCTAGTCAAACATGGATTTATTGTGGAAAACTTGGAAGAACTTATAAATATTAGTAAGTAACTGGTCTGAGGCCTCTATTATTGGAAGTAATGATAAATACTTGTGAAAAGACCTGTGTAGTGCTTCTGAACACCTTGCTCTGTGCAATGAGCAGAAACTGGAAGTATTGTTCTGCTCCTTATTGCAAATAATAATGACTTTATGCTTCCTCAATCGTGTGTTTTCTGCAGAGCTCACTTGACAATATTTCCAGACTCATTGCTTTGCAGTGTTAGTAATTAGGGTAATCACAACTGAATTGGTTAAGCACACAAAAAAATGCCCTTCTTTTCTTTTTGTACAGCCAAGTATAAACCTGATGAGCAAGATAATGGTAAATCAAGCATAACATGTTGTGACTGAGTCTGTAACTGAGTAATTCTGATTTCAGTACATGATATAGCAACTAAATAGATAGTTCTGACTGCATTTGAGAACACTCACACTCATCATATGCTTGCCAATTAACTGAGTGATTACCTTGAAGATGATCTGTGTTATCCACAGCCAAAGCCAGATACTCAATCAGCATGTTATTGTATTTATAAAACAGTACTTATTGTAGGATATTTTATCTCTCTGTCCTCCCCAAGGTTTACATAAGTCTATTTGGCAAAATAATAATTTCTGTCTTCATCTTTCTTTCACCTTAGACAGGATATTCCCACAGACTGTCCAATTTAATTTCCATACAGTCAGCACAGACACTTTTACATTTTAATTTTCATTCCATTGGCAGATGCAGCCTGCATAGAACTATTTTGCATTTTGTACAACTTCATGATAGCCTCTTCTTTTATTCTGTGTTTATCTTGGGGGAAAATAATGACAAACTTCCCTTTTAAAACTGACATTTTATTTTCTTTGTAAGGAAAATAGTGTATTTGGCTTCAATGGAAAATCTTATTGTTCTTCTAGAAACTGCATTCTCCCATTCTATTTCACCTTTTGTGCTGTAAACCACGGGGGTTTTTTTGGTCATAAAATAGACTTATCACTCCTGCCTGCATCCATTTCTTCCTATGAATTTGGATGGAGAAAATATAATTTTCTCCAGTGTATGCTTTTTTTTTTTTTTGGTACTCTATTTCAAAAAATCTATTCAAGTATACAATAATGCAATTATTTTTTTTTTCTCAGATTACATCCTTCTTAATAGTATGCATCCTACAAAATGGCAATCAGGGTGCTGAATGAATTTTTCCTTTTTGTGTGTTCACTGAGACTTTGCAAATTCTGCATGATCCTTCTCAGAACTGAGCTAGCCATTAGTGATTATGTTGAGTTTTTTTTGTTCCTTCACTTCATTATAAGCAGCACTACCTGCTTTAATTTTCTGTGTCCTTCAACAAAGTGTATTCCGGTATTGGCAGCACCGCAGCACAGTGGTCATAAAGTTAAAGAAATAATTTTGCTGCAGGGCTTGCAGCCCTAATGGGATGGTATTGATGGAAGTGACAGTAGCTCAGCAGGGTTGCATAACCGACTGAACTCTGCCACACAGGTTAAATAAAATATCAGAGCTTGGCGCAGTGCATCACATTGTCAATAGTCTTCGTTTGTGTCTGGTGTGTTGGTATTTGCAGTGATGAAGCTCCAGGCAGCCAGTTGGTTACAGATAAGTTTCACATTGACTGGGACTCAGTGCTTGTCAACTCTGATAATGTCATCGTAGCTCGATTTGATGGCAGAGGGAGTGGATTTCAAGGCCTCAAGATCCTACAGGAGGTCCATCGATGCTTAGGATCAGTGGAAGTGAAGGACCAAATAGCAGCTGTAGAGTACGTATGTGCAAACTCTTCTCTTTCACCCTGCCTCCACCTGGATGAATGAGCATTTGGATTAAAACTGCCCAGAATGTTTTCCCCACATTGTTAATGTTTGTTTTTTTTAATGCAGTTGCAAATTTTGAAACCGTAATTCTTCCATTATAAACAGCAAGTAAAAAATCAGTGGTGTTTTTGGTGTTTTCTTTGAGTTGGTGCTTCTCTTTGATAAAGCTGTCCTGCTCTGTGCGAGCCAAATATGCCACCTGAGCTAATTCATTTTTGTCAATATTCTGTAGGTGAATTTCTTGCTTGTCCACATTAACATATAAATGCATTTGTGTTACAATGTTTTAGGTCTATACCATAGGATACTGCTCTCATTTCCAGCACAGAGTTCTGGAGTAATCACACAAACCAAATGGAGTTCTAGTGGTGAAAATGAGAGCAAAATTTTGGCAAGTGCCTGTTATTTCTCATTTGCATTATCATTCTTAGACTGATGATATAAGTGTACCAGCTGCAGAAAAGGGTAATTTCTATCTGTGCAGTGGTCATGTGTGTCTTGGACAACGCTCCTTACTCAGGGTGCACATGTCACAATGGCTCATACCAAGATCTCTATGGACTTTTTCTGGGGTTTCCCAGGGAAAGACAGATTTTGAGCCAGATATTTTTTCTTCTTTTGAAAGGGGTCAATGCTTCAACCATTCCATGAATAAGCAGCTGTGTCTGATATTTCCCCTCAGGTTATTCTGTCTTTTCTGTATAAAATTCACCATAGGTGGTTAATGGCCTTGATAAGAGAATTAAATATTTGTATAATTATCTAGATTCAAGAAGTTCCATTCATCTTATCCTCCTTTAGCGGGTGCTAAGCACCTGGTCAAAGCCAGTCATTTAAGCTCTAGTCAGTGGAAAATCCTGGCATTTCTGAAGGATGATCCTCCCCAGACTGAAAGAAATTTCCAACATGTGTAAGAATGCTAAAGGAAAATGCTAATCTCTCTTCTCTCCATTAACTGAGAGGCAGATGTAAATGGATAATTTAGACAAGATGCTTAAATTCAGATATAAATTAGGTGAGATGGGCCAAACACCAACTGTTTGCCTTATAAAAAAGGAATTAGGAAACAAATCACATTTCCCAGTGCAGTACTACTTGTATGGATGTAATTTCTTCTTCTACTTGATCTCCATTTATGGCAATTCCTTAATGCACAAATAATGTTATTTGCATACTATATTCAGAAAGTAAATTCCACCATTTTACTTTGCCAGAATTAAAAAAGAAACTCTTTTTCCTTTCAGATCACTTTTGAAACAGCCCTTCATTGATCCTAAGAGACTGGGTATATTTGGAAAGGTAATGTGCAAAATTAGCAGGGTATACCATGGTGATTCTTTAAGAAAGTGCTGTCAGTTCATAAACAAATATATTAATATATTTTCTTAAGACAATTTCAGTTATTAAAACAGGGGGAAAAAGACATCCATAGTTTACTGTCTGTTCTCTACAGTATTTTTTTCTCAGAATGGGTATTTAAGTCAATAAAATCAGTTTTATGGTATAACACTGCTTGCATTTCAGAATCAGAAGGAGAAAAGATTTCTTAAAAATTCTACTTTCTGCTTTCTTTAGAAATTTTTAATAGGAACTTGAGTTTTGTGAAAGCTTGTTTCTTACGGTTTTATATTTGGGCTGCAGTTACACTGACAATGTTGTCCTATAAAATACAGGTTTTATATCTGAGTGTTTTACTGACCCTTGAGCTTAGCTGAGCACCTACCCTGTGGTGCTGTCAGCAAGTTCCTTGTTGCACCAGTGAGAAATCTTGCCTTTGCAATGTTATCAGCTGCATGTCATTGCCCCCAGCATGAGACACAAGGAGACAAAGGCTCGACTTTTAGTAGCAAACAACATTTTACTGATGTCTGTTAAAAAGCAGCAATTAGAAATACCACACAACTGCTGCTTCATTGGCATGTGAAACCTTGTAATTTTTTAAGCTTTTTTTATTATTTATTAAATATGAAGCTGCCTTTGAGCTCAAAGCAGTAACAAACCCTGATCAAGTCCCCCCCAGTCATCATTTTTAAGAGCAGAATGTGTTTCTCCACGAGGTGCCTTAGTTCTCGCTCTGCTGCTGAGTTGCTGCACAGCCTCAGGCAAGTCATTTAACCTGCCTGTCTCAGCCTGTCTGGATGCAGGATGAGGAGATTGACATTTACCTCCTGCATGGCAGCATTTTGAGGACTGGCCGATGTTTGTGACTGTTATTAGCATTTCACATGAACATGACCTTCCTCAAAGGTCTGAACTCCTGCTGCACTCCCTGAGCTAAGAAAGAAACTCTCACTGCTAGAATTTCACTTGGGTCAAAACCAGTATTTGGGTTGTAAGGGGGAAGCCAGAGATTTTCCAGCTGAGGAAAGGGCCAATTTCATCCACCAGGTGATCGTGGCAGATGCTTCTATTCAGGTTTTAACGCCTGTTACAATGTATGTGAAAGAATACATCCATAGAAGCATCAACATTTCTCCATATCCTCTACCAATCATTTGATTGAAAATACTTTTTATATAATAAAATCCCTAAGCATCCAAAATTGATTGGTTTTGACTGCAAAATTCTTTCCATTGCTGCTTGAAAATTCCCACTTGTTTTCTGCCAGAGGATTCATCAGTATTTTTTTTCCTAAGAGTGATGTGATGAGACTGTTACTGAGGAGCATGCATGTAACCATGGCTTTACATATCTGCCAGGACCTACCCCCAGTTTTCTTTTCTTTCACAAAATATTATTGATTGTCATGTTCCTGCATTTATTTTCTGAAAGCGGTGCTGAGAATGAAGAATGGGAAATTCAATAAGCTTTCAGTGCTGCTTTGAATTCAGGGAAATTTCCCCTTTCCAAATTAACCTTTCAGAGTTGTTTTTTTACTGTCAGAAGAAAAAAAAATCATAAAATTTAAAAGTCAGTTTTATAATTAATAATAAAAAAATCTATTTAACAGCTTCTTAGGGTTAATTGTATTTTCCTCCACTCTGCTTATTTTAGAGTCGATTAAAAAATCTACTTTAAAACTCATTTCTTTTTTTATCACATACAAGAACGTGATAGAAAAACAAGATTTTTTTTTCTTTCTATGCATTAAATCTGATGGAAATAAAATATGCACTTAGCTTGAAAATAACTTGACTTTGGAATGGCTCAATGCTGATGTCATAAAGCTGGACTTATGCACACTTTCAGGGAGCTCTTTAAGAGATTTCAGAACAACACAGAAGTAAAATTCTTGTCACAATTGGTGATGTCAATGAGGCACAAGAGTAACAAGACTGTCCAGAAGGGCACAGTGGGGCAAATTACCAGGCAATCTGCCAGTGCCCCCTTGCTTATCTCTGTGAGGGGTGCCAGCCTAAGTGATGCATGCTCCAAGAGCCTTTCTGAACTGCTGGAGTGCCAAGAGTGGTTCCATGGAGTTTGTGGTTTTAGTCATGGAAGTGAAAAGAGAGCTTGAAAATGAGTTGCAATTCAACAGCCAATGTCTTTCTTGAAAATGTGGCAATGAGGCTGTAACCCCAGAAACCCAGCAGATGAGTGAGGCACCACATGTTCTCTGTATCAGGGCCTATGGAATAGCAATGTCACTGTGAAATGCTTCTAAAGATTTATAAAAAACCCACTCTGTAGTGTTTTTGTTCTGGAAAGCCTGGCTGGAAGCAAGGACACAAGCACAAAGGGAAGAAACTCCCAGGAGAATTAAACAAGCTCTTAATGAACACGTGGAATAAATAATAAATCACCTGGCAATACCTATCCTTGGGTTAAAATTGTGCTGTGGAGCTACTGGGCAAGACACAAACAGAATATTAAACAAAAGTAAAAGCAGAGAAAGCCCAGAGGCAGAGGAAAGTTGCTATTCTCTTAAACCCTTTGAATTATACAAATTACTCAGAAATTCTGTCTTAGGTGAAATCTACTCTTGCACATGAACAGATCTGGATGGCTCTTGGCCTCCTGGGCTGAAACTTGTATGGGAAAGGAATCACTCAGTTCCTCACTCCTTTGAAAATCCAGCTCCTTTTTGGTATTTTCTTCAGTGTGTCCATTCCCACTTAATATGGATTGATTGCAAAGAACAAGAAACCTCTTTGCTTATGTTTCTTAAATAAGGTTAAAGGCTTTTCAAATATTACCATTCTTCCACAGAATTCATCTGTTCAACAAATATTTAGACATGAAGAACAGGAGCAGGCAGCATTTGTAAAAGTTTGTGAGAATACTGTAAGCACCTGATGCATCAAATCTTTTTTTGGATCAGTTGGTGTTTTGCATTTTATTTTCCCTGTCATGGGATAAGTTCATCTTCCTGAGGTGTGTTGTGCCAAATACAAAGCAACAAGAACAAATAAATACCAATTTTTTAGTACTGATGAAGGGAAAACAAAGATGGCAAGTAGAGAAATTTGAGGAGCCCATAATATATGAGAAAATCATTGATTCCAGGTGCCACAATTCAGAATTCCATTTTCTTTGAGTCTAGAATGATTACAGGTGTACAGAAATGGATTCCCAGTGTCATTTAAAGGAAATCTGTGGCTTCAAGTTAAAACTTTCACAAAGGTTTCAGGGCTTTCTGTATCAGCTCTTCCAGGTGGAATGTGCTAGACTTTGGAGATGGTGAAGAAATGTGCAACACTCATTACTAACCACTAATAAATTAAAAGTCATGTTTCAGTCAATGAGATCTTTATGTACCCTTAAACTGTAAAAATGATACCACTGGATTAGCACAATGGCCTTTAGCTTTATTCTTGCTAGAATGAAATAAATAAGCCAAATTTTCCCTCCCATTGTCAGGGATACGGTGGCTACATTACGTCGATGATCCTGAAATCCAGCGAGCGGCTCTTCAAGTGTGGAGCTGTGGTGGCACCAATCACAGATATGAAGTTATATGGTGAGTACTCCCTGCCCTAAACCTGTGTGATAGTTTATTCAAAATACCTTTTATTCATTGGGTTACTATGTATTTTAACTAAGGAGCAATAATGTAACAATATTAACGAGGTTTCACCTCACTGTCCTGCTCTCTTTTTAAAATGCAAATAAAGCTGACACTGGGACACTTCACCAAAACCCCCAACAGCCATGGTGGTATTGACAGCACTGATTTTACAGTTACCTCATTTCCTAAGAATCCTTTATGTATGTCAGCATGAATCAAATTTTGTATTAGGAATGAATCCTTTAAGGTTAGCAGGGAATTCCCTACAGTATCAGCCATGTTGTCATTCAATCACAGCTTATTTGGTTCTGTATGTGAAGTTTTGGGCACAGGTTATGAATTGTGATGCACAGGAAACCAGAGCAGATTACTTTAATGGTCTGTTAGACTTTCTTTGGGTTTTAGCTTGTGTTTTCTTTTGGGTTTGGGTTTTTTAATTGTTGGTTGGTGTTGGTTTGGGGTTTGCTTATTTGTTTGTTTTGTTTTGTTTTGTGAGGGGAGTTGGTTGATTTTTGGTTGGTTTCTTTTTTTAACTATTTAAAAGTGGGTTTAAATGGTGCATCAAAATGATACATTCTGTGTCTCTAAATGAACATCTCGACTTCATGGCTTAAATAGCTTCTGACTCTAGGTCAGAAATGATGAGTTTTAAAATAGACATAATTTGGAATTAACAAGAGGGTTTTTTTAATTTTTGGGTTTTGCTTTTATTTTGTTTTTACAGCATCAGCTTTTTCAGAAAGATACCTTGGGATTCCATCAAAAGATGAAATTACCTACCAGGTAAGTTAGCATAAACAAGTAACTTAAAATGACCTCTTTACTTTTAAGATGCAATTCAATTACAGCTCAGTGTGTGTTTGTTCACTAGGCATCCAGTGTATTACACAATCTTCATGGTTTAAAAGAAGTGGATTTGCTAATAGTTCATGGGACAGCTGATGGTAAGTATTTACAGATGCAACTGATTTGGAGTCAGAGCTTCTAACAGGCAGGTGTTCAGGGGCTGATGAGGCACACATCTAGCAATACATTTGCAGTTTTATTTTCCCTCTTGTGGGATTTTTTCCTTTTGTTTCAACTGTCACTTCTAACTCTGAACTGGTGACGCTTTATTTTGCTGAGGATTTGCACCTTTTAGGTGCTGTATGTTTAAATTTGTTTAAGTCTTGTGGACCACCGTGTTGCTAGTGAAAGGTGTTACATGAATTATTACTAGAACAACATGAATTTTTAATGTTGTTTTAAATTCATACAAATTCTTCAGAATTATCAGTAGAGCTGGTGAAGTACATCACCAAATGGGAAGTTAATATTTTCATCTAATTAATTACAAGGTACTGCCAAACCTTGTGAAGCTGAAGCTACACAAAACCTTTTAATAGCACCAATACTTTTAGCAGGTGATTAAGAAGGGAATGAGTAACACAGAGTAAGTTCTAGCACTTTAGATGGAATCATAAGATGCATCAGTTGAGGTAATTTGTGATTGCAGATTTCACTGTAGTGTATTCTTCTGAACTTTCTTAACTGATGTCTAAAGAATGAGCTTTGATGCAAGCACAAATTGCAGTGATGCAAAAAGCTGCTCTCTACAGGCTGACATGCTTACTTCTTTCCCAGTATTTTCTGGTGGAAGTAGGATAATACAAGGTTCCTCACTCAGTCTGAAGGGATAAGTGTCTCTTAGAGGTGAGGGCTGAGGTGGCAGTGCCCAGGCACAGCTGGCATGGTGCCAGCCTGTCACCCCTGACTTTCCAAACCTGTGTCACAGATCCAAAGTGCAACCAGAGGAGTACAAACCCTGTCCAGAGCTTCTCCCCACAGCACACGGGGGAGGGATGAAAATATAATGGGTGGCTGATTGAGGCTTTACTGATTGCAGCAGGCAGCAACAATTTCTGCCCCTCTGAACCGAGGCTTTGATAGATGTCTGAGCATGCAGGGCTCTCTGGCCTGGGAGTCTGATTGTCTGCTGCCCCTGCTCAGTATCACATCCAGTGACACTGCCCAGCCCACTTAAAGCCTAAACTCTGCAGGGTTAGGAAATGGTAATAGTGGTTTTTGCCCCACCAAGGTCAGGTTGCTGATAGTTCCAGAAAGTCCATTCCCTGAAGAAGACTGGGGTGTAATGCCCCTCTGCAGGCAATACAAAATGCAGCGTGCTTTCTTTCAAGCAAATTAGAAAATGCCACAATGTGCAAACAGAATGGTTTTACACATCTCTAAGCTATCACAGCCTGTGTAAATCGAGGGTAAACAGAGGAGTCCTCACTGAGTGTCTGGAAGGTGTGGCTTCCCCTGGGGCTTCTCCAGAACCTCTGCTGTAACATGCTGTTGATGGTGGGAATGGCCTTAGAGATAGTCAGCTTCAGTAATTACAGAGCCTGGAAATGTTTTCAGCCAAAGCTATGTAACAGATAAGTATTTCATATGAATGTAGCTGTTTCTAATAATATCAAATGTTTCCTTGCAGCTAAAGTTCACTTCCAGCATTCAGCAGAACTAATTAAGCGTCTAATAAAAGCTGGGGCTAATTACACTATGCAGGTATGTGCACCTGTGACTTCTCCTATAAACATAGTTCAACATTGAACCTCCTGTTGCTATTTCTTCACTGCAAAGGACCCTCTCTACCACAACACAGTGGTGGTACCTCAATTTGCAGTTAGAACTGTGTTTAATCCCATTTTTCTCACCATATAGTATGGATATCAGGAGCTGTATCATCTTGTTATTCTCCTGGGCTCTTTCTCCTCTCTCTCTTCCTTCCTTTTTCCAGCTGTTTATCCTATAATGCTATACAGAGTGCTCTGGAATCCATAGGCACTCTTTGTAACATGGAGATGTCGTGACTTTGGGTCCCTTTTTACCTAAAAAGGTGTTGGGTCCCATGAGGGTAATTTCCCCTTATTTTCAACATTTAAATTTATTGAAAAAGCATGGCAGAGTCTCGTTCAAGGTATGGGCTTCCATGGGCCCCACCTGAAGCACATGGATGCTGCTGGCAGAGGGTTTTGGTGGAATCAGTATCTCCAAATACTCCTGATGCTTGTTGGCTGTTGCAAACCTGGACCTTGCTGGGCTTAGGGTGATCCTGTGGTTTGCACTGGAGCTCACATCAGGGGGGAGGTGGCAAGAAGGAGCTTGGTGCCGCTTGAGGGAGAAAAAAAGGAGTTTAAATGTAGAATCTGTCCCCGCTGCCTGTGTGGTTGCAGCTGAGGTGATGTGAAGGGCTGTGGACAGAGGAAGAAGCAGGAATGGCAGAGTGCTCCAGAAGAGCCCTGTTGAGCCGTTCTCCTGCAACCTTGTGATGGCCTGGGTTTGAGGAGGCGGCTGGAGCTGTTTGCTCAGCCTCACCTGGGAGAAATTCCCAGTGGTATTTGTTTTAATAGATAAAAATGCCCACATCCACCCTAGGAGAGAGAGAAGATGGGCTTTAGACCAGATAGGAAGATAGTTAAGATATGAACAAAAAGGGGGTTTGCCAAACACTTAGAAGTTGAAATATTGAGAGTTCGCTAAAAGCATGAGGTGATTAATCCTCATGGATGTTAATTGGTATTGGATGCCTAGGCACTATTGAAAATGCCAGCTAAAGTAAACTGTTGTAAGCACAATGGCTGAGAATATAAATTTTTTCACTTCTGCAGATCCCATTGCAGAGGTTGTTTTATGCAAGTTCAAATTCCAAGAGAATGAGTCTGACTTTGGGTTTTGTTAGCTTTCCTTGATGCCATAAAACTAGTGTTATCATCCTGTTGTCATCTACAACATGCTGAAGATCAGAGAAAGAAAATTAGAGCCCTAAATATTTGAAAATCCTTTAAAAACTACTTACTTTTTTTTCCTTTCTCCTCTGCCAGATCTACCCAGATGAAGGTCATAACATTGCTTCTGAGAAAAGCAAATATCACCTTTACAGCACAATCCTTGGGTTTTTTAGTGCTTGTTTAAAGGAGGAGACACCAATTTTACCACAGGAACCTGAAGAGGATGAATAAGGAAGCCTATCTGTGTAGTACTGAAGGGGACTTACTCTGCGGCTCAATAAAACCTTAAATAAAAGTGACTGTAAGATTGCAGATTCTGCAGAAGCTCAAGGGCAGCTAAAGGATACCACAGTGGAACAGCACATTTACAGACAATGAGCTAATAAACTGGAATACAACTATAAAGTCCAAACATATTACCAAGGGACAAAACCTTTACCTTTGTGGAAGGTCAACAGTTGGTTACAGTTTCCTGGAAGAACTTAGTTTTGCATAAGTGTAGGGTTAGTGCATGTTTGTTATGTTAAGCCTCACTGTTGGTTCTGTAAGTGGTTGCTTGTTTATTTTATTTTTTTAATTTAAATGCACATCTTTAGTCATCTTTGCATAAGGCACAACCTATCATAAGTATTATGGCCACTAATATTCTAAAAGGTGAACTGCAATCTAACACTGTAATGTTACAATAAGTGCAATTCTTCTGCTGTCTATTACACATAAGAAAACACAGAGATAATAAAGGGCACGATATTTTCTCTAGTTTCTGCTCAAAGGGGATATTGTCTAGTGCATCATATAACATGGATATTGAAAATTATTTCCCCCACACAATTTCAGCATTTACAATTATCACTGTACCTACTAGTAGCCAGTAGGGGACTTTTTGGTGGTGTTCTCTTGGTCTTTATGTGCATACCCGGGAATCCCTAAGCAGAAAATCTTTCTGAGCTTGGAGACATTTTTTCAAGGTGTAATTGACAGCTGTATTTAAAACAATATCTGCAATTGAAATCATCCCCCAGTCCAAAATGTATCTATTGTTTCCTTAAAGTATGTTTGAGTTGTGTTTTGGTATTGTTTATAGTAGTTAATAGTTTGCTGGTTACACTCTAATTTTAGAATATGCTACTTTGTCACATGTAAATTAGATACATAAATATTAAATTATAGTTTCAGATAAAGAAAGTTTATTAACAATGTATAATGCCATTGAGTAATACTTTACTCCCCAAATGGAGACATATTTTGTATAGTGCATCTTCCTTTCCTCCCTTCTGGTCTCAGATGTAATTCTGGTGTGCATCAAGGTGGTGACATAGCTCAAACACACCATTAGTTCTTATTCCAAGGCTGCTCATTCAGTCTCTTGCAACAAGATTAAGCTTCAACAGCATCACAGAGGAATGAAATGTTTTTCATTCGAGGCAAAGGAAGACCTGACAGGTTAGGTTTTATTATTTATTCAGAGGGTGAGTCCCTCACGCATCCATTTGTTTGCCAGGGTGAAGTACAGCAATAGGAATTGGAACTTTGAAATAAACAAGACAGCCAGTTTGGGTCTGCAGAATTAACTCTGATCATGGAAAGCAAGTACAGTGTTGGTTTAATTTGAGATATCTTCCTGAAGGTATATGAAAACTCCTGACAGATGCTGTGCCACTTATAGGGGAATAGCTGTAGTTTTTTTTTATTTCTGGATATATTCCAAATACTTTCCTATCTAATTAAGGTTTAATTTCTTGCAAGACTAAAAAGAAAGTAATTTTTGAAGGTAAATATGCTATTTAAGATGTAAAGTTCTGCATATTTTATGAGAATGAGAATTGTTTTTAATGTAATGAAAAATCACCTGAAGCTTTTTTACTCATCACTTCCTTCTGGAATATTTTCTTTCACTGTTAAGATTTTTTTTATGATTCAAATAATTAATTTGTCTGAAAGGCGTGGTTTTATGGAACACTGAAAAGTCTCTTGTCTTTTAATGTTTAGTAATTATCTTGTTTTGCTAGCAATGTTCAACTATTTTTCAATTAGTTTAATACAATTTTAATGTGCAATGATATCTTGTTTGGGTCCCAGTGTCACCACAAAGTATGGCTTTGCTTTGTGGTATTTATAGGACGTATGGAGTACATATGTATAGTGCAGTCAGGGTATAATTTATGGGGGCTATGATGTGCACTACAGTAAGATCACACAAAACAACAACAACGAAAAAGTAAGAGCAGAATTCAAACAAAGTTTTGCAAATCCTGTTTTCTATGGAGGAGCGGCGTTGGCTGGGACTGCTGCTTTGTGATTTTATAAATGACACCATCACTTAATAAACGCTCACCTGACAACACTGCTGCTTCTCCTAACCAGACATGCTAAATGACTGCTAAACTCATCCAGCTGACTTCAGTGAGGTGGCTTTTCCCAATTTGAGACAAATGCACATGAAGGAAACACTTCTGGCTGTGGGTGCGTGCTGAGCGTGGACTCTGTGTGCAGAGGACACGGGATTTCCCCAAGGCCAATTCCCCCAAAACCTGCTGGTGTTTCTCTGCAGAGCAACCTCTCTATGCTCTTATTTGCTGTGTGTCACGTTTACTTTTGTTTAGTTACCTGCAAAAGGAAGCCAAGAAGGCTTAGGTCTCAGCAGTAGCAAGGGCTCAGGAAATGTGTTATCCCAGATCTTTGGATCCCACACCCTCTTTCCTCCTTTCCCTATAGCTCTGTTTCACAACCCCATTCCCTATTCATTCTGCCTCAACTTCCTACCTTCAGTTTTCCAGACTTTGAATATATCATAGGACATGGCCTTCTGTAGGAATGCCTTAGGCAAGACTGATATGTTTAAAAAACGTGTTATCTGCAATCTGGGTGGAAATGTGGTATGCTTTTAATGTTTTCCTGATTTCTCACACTGTCCTACAAATACAGGTATTTTTATGCTATTGTGAACACACAGGTGAGCATCAGACACAAATTAATTGCTTTTACTGATATTTTTATGCATGAGTTGAGTTCAGATATTGCAGAAGTGTTTGCCAGATGCAGGCTCTGCTGCTTAGACTGAAGAATTTGATGTAGGATGTCCCTTTATTTTGCTGACCTGTTGAAATAATTCTTCCTCTTAGCAGCACAACTGAACAGTGTTACTTATCAGATTCTAGATCATAACTAATGGCAATCATTAATTACTCTAGGTGATCTACAGTAGTGAGCAAGAATTAGTACACATTGCACCAAAATAGCACAAGTGTAGACTTCGTGGCTTATCTGTTGTGAGGAACGGTGATGACATTTTAGGTCTGAAAAATTGCTGTTTGATTCAGCTGTCCTTAAAATATGACACTTACTAGAATAGACCTATTAGTTTATGGAAAGCTGGGGAATCAGCATTACTGCTAGCTAGAGCTTATCTTCTTGATTTTCTCTCTCCTTTTTCTGCTACTACAACTTGCAAAATATATGAAACCTGTAGGTCATATTGAAATTTCAATTATCTTACACAACCAGGCATAACTGCATGTCAATTGGAATACTTTCCCCAGATTGTTGAGTACAAAGAAAGGCTGATTATTTTTTAAAATTAATTTATTTAATCTTTTGGCAGCAAGGATGGAATTATTTATGACCTGGTTCTATCAACGTCTGCTGTGAACTGCTCCTTGTTGCTCAGTTTTTGGCATATGTAGATCTCTCTTTGTGGCTGAAAGTGAAGATGATTGTCTCTGTTCTCTCAGCTCTGGCACTTTGAGTATGGAGTCAGTTAGGTTCATTTAGTTGAGAAATTGCACCTTTTAAGACAGAAGAGCTTTTATTTAATCTGAAGCCAAAGATTCTCCTTGGAAACTTGGACTATCGAGTGTTGGCTCCTTTAATGAAATGCAGAGGATACAAGGTGTGCCCTTGTATCCCTCCTCGCAGGTTTAATAGACTGAAGAAACAAGCCAGAGGAAGACTACCCAGAGATCCTGAATGCCACTTTCCTCTGCACAGTTTAAAAGTACACAGGCAAGGTACAGTGGTCCTGGTGTTTTATATTTACTGCAAGTAACTCATCCTGGCAAGTCAGTTGCCTCGAGGGAAGGAAGAACCTCACTGGTATTGATTACTGATGCATCTTCTGCACTTCTTCAGTGGCATTGAAGTTCCTTCACTTTATCCTCTGGATGATTTCAAGAGTGCTTCAGAGAATGGGGAGCTCCTGGGATGTGACTAAGGAGAGTCACAACTTCCCAGGCACCTGGAGATTTGAAAAGGAAAGAAAGAATTTATTTAAACTTCTGTCTGTTGAACTTCAGACATGAAAGTGGAGAAGGAGCCCTGCTTCAAGGAGGTAGGTGCATGACAAGTATTAGTGATTCTCTCACTGCGGGGGTAAGACTACAGGCATCTTACAAATGTAGCACCTAAATGTGCAGTGGTGAGTAAAACATTTGTTTTCCAGTGTCTGCAGATGACTGTTAGATTGTGCATTTGGATAGAATTAAGGAAATTAAACCACCTGAGTGTATGCAGTCCAAAGTTTCCATTAAACTCAGGACTAGACCTCTTTCCTGTATAATTAGTTTAGAAATCCAATATCCTATTTTACCTAAGTGGAACTTAACAAGAACAGAATTGATTTAATAATGCCTATACTCCATGAGGTCACAAATTATATATATATATAAAAATGTATGTATATGTATATATACACAATTATTTTAAATTAAAATGTCCCATAAAGTGGTAACAGCCCTTTTTTAGATTTCATGAGCAAAGAAAAAAGAAAAAAAAAAGGAGAAAAAAGAAGAAGCTTCTGATTGATAAAACTGTCAGAGGGAATATTAGTGGTAGGGAGCTACCTAGGAAATATTTCCCTAAGGAAACTGATGTTTTCTGCTGTAATGTACTTTGTGTCCTAAGTGAGCTGAGAGTCCAGCTCTCAGGGGTGCCTCTATGGGAATTTAGATGTTCATGTCCCATGGCTCATGTGGGGAGCAGGTACCTGCTCAGGCAGGTGTTCCCATTCCCCAGGCAGTGCAGAACCTTCATAGCTCTCTGTGAAGGGAGGTCATAATCTGAGAGTTTAGT
Organism: Cettia cetti; assembly: GCA_013401135.1. NCBI lineage: Eukaryota > Metazoa > Chordata > Aves > Passeriformes > Sylviidae > Cettia > Cettia cetti. Next base: position 46,979 of record VZUI01048212.1, on the reverse strand, counting down.
CCACCAAAGAGCACAACTGATAGGAAAAGGTGTGAAATTGTTGTCTTGGGCATAAGAAGAATATTGTTAAAAAATGTTGGAGCAATCTGGGCATCTTGCTGTTCTGCAGTTTGTCTGAGGTGAGGGTGGGACCTTGGCCAGGGCTCTTGGTGACCAGCTCCACACACCCAGCTGACAGAGCAGCTGGCAGCAATTACAGCTCCAGCAGGCTCTGTGAATGCTCCAGCTTCACTGTGGAAAAAAAATAAAGGAAAGGGCATATAATACGTGGACAGAATATCTTGTGTTTCATAATGCTGCAGAGGAGCTCTTCTAATAAAGTGATGCCTCCAAAACCCTAATGGAGAGCAGCACGTGCCTGAAGAAGTGCTCTGGTGTGTTCCACCCCTCAGCCTCTTCCTGGCACATACATTAGACAAATAAAAGAGTGTGTAGAGCCCAGCCTTAAGAAGGTTTTCAGCACCATTGGGAGAGGGTTAAGAAAGAAAAGCGTTCTGGGAAGACAAGCACAGGGACACTTTATTGCAATATGTTGCTCTGTACAGAGCTGTCTCTTCAAAATAAAGTGCACTGGTAACCTTAGAGACAAGTGTAAGCCAGTGCTTGATTCAATAAACTTTCAACTAAGGCAGAAAAGCCAGATCATTCTGTGATTTCCACAAAAGAATGATGAATTACCTGGTTTCTTGTGGATTTTCAGTCCTGTGTTTAATTTATACCCTACATTTCAGATAGTCATTATAAGATAAGAATTATGTTGAATATAGTTTCACATTTGAAACAAGCAGTTACAGTAAAATACTTTATTTTTCAAGAGTGCAATTTGTTACATTTAAAGGTATTTACATGGCCAGGTTAACTGCTCTTCCTTTTGGGTTGTAGTGGACACTAAATTTAATGGGCACACAGGTTTTTTAATTACAGTGGAAATTGCTCTGAGCTTGGACAGGGGAGCTTATCTTTTTTTGCAGGAATTGCTTATGGAAATACAGAGAATCTGAATACCAGTGAAATATTTGAAGGAGGGCTTGTAGGACAGCATATGAAAAATATAGAACATCATACAGAAAATACACATATCGGGGAAGGTGAGGAACATGAAGGAACAAGTACACCAATTTGCCAATATAATCAGAATTAAGCAAGACAAAAGAAAAGGCAGTGTGGAAAATCGATTTAGGAAGAACTTTTAGGCTTAAAAGGGGAGCACTGCAAGAGAGCATATCAAATTTTGTAGCTTTGCTTTATCCTAAATTTTGTTCATTCAATAACTTCTTTCTGAGATGAGGCTGGAAGCAAAGTTGTGGGCAGGTTTTTTCCAGCAGGGACCTCAGTCTCTATCAGTCATTTTCTTATTAAAAAAACCCTTCAATTCTTTGTCAAATCCTGACTGGGGTTTTGCTCAGTGACAGGCTTGGGGTGAGGGGAAATACCTGAGGATGTGCAAGCAGGAAACCAAGGAGCACCAAGTGTGTAACACACACTTCAGCAGTGTTGTCCCTCCAATACTGGTTCTGGTCTCCATCAGTTTCTGGAAGCAAGTATGGAATACAAGGAAGCCAGATCTGCACTTCATCCAGCACTGCAATGGGACTCTGGAGCTACAAACATTCTTGTCTTGTAGATGAAGAAAGGCAGCCTGATGCCTGCAGAGATCATTGTGTGTTCTCCAATAAGTGCATAAAAACATAGTGATGCTAATTCAAGATACCTGTGCATGCTGAGTATCACTTGGAGAGGGTGTGTCTGGAAGGAGTGGAAGCAATTTTCCAGTTCTTTTTCCCTTTTTATATCAGTGGCACTGTCTGCTTATTATGGATGCTGTACTGCATTTGTGGTCTGTCCCAATTAACCTGCCACCTTCTCTAAATGAAGCTTGTACAAACGTTGCCATGCATGACCACCAAATGTCACTGCACCTCAGCACACTCAATAGGGAGTTGGCTGTTTTATCTTTCCTTTATTATAGCATTAAATTGATTATTTATACATTGATTATTAGAGTAAGTTCATCAGTTTAATGCTGTAATAAACCTGGCATTGAGCAAAGTTTAAAACATGTCAAAGTACAAAAATATGCATATGGCTGGACCTTTCTAAATTGCAGGACTGTGAACCAGAGAGAGGGAAAAATCTGAAAGCTATGTGTGACATTCAATGGCCTTATTAAAATGCCTAATAATAAATGACAAGGTAATTAAGGCTGGAAAAAAACACCCCAACAAAAGTGGTTCAAGCAATTACAATAATGTCACGAAAGTAAAAGAACACATCCAGCTTGCGGAGGGGGGATATGAGATTGTCCAAGTAAATTGATTATTCAGATTGTCAATGTCTCATTTAAGTGTCTCCAGCTGTATAATATAATGCATGAACTGGCACGTCTGACCATTTTAAGAGCTGCAGAGAATTATAAACTCCACTGGGTGATGCAGAAATGTATCTACAGGTGATGCAGGGACCAGGGATACAGAATAGATTAACAGGGATGAGGAAAAAAGGGAAGGAGACTTCATGCAGTTGCTGCATTGTGAAAAATCTGTGCCAGACCCAGACTACTGAAGAATCTAAACCCAAACCTAAGGGTTTATGTAGAGATAGGAAAGTTGTATTAGATGTAATTGCATATTATAAGATAAAACAAAATTAGGGGTTGTTTGTCCTACTCACCTCCTTTTTTTTCCTTCTGTATTTTAATTATTCTGTTCCTTGGCATTCATGTTGTTCCTTAGCATGCATCACACACCTTTCAGGCACAGCAGCTGAACTGTCCATCTTTATGAGTGAAAGCAGTTGCAGGAAGTTTTTCAGAAGAACACTGCTAAACCAAACTTCTAACTCTCTCAGGTGAATGCAGTAACACTTTATTGCACACCTCAAAATCCCTACAACAGGAAACTAAAATTCTGCTGGAGATCATAAATGTTAAAACCTCTACTTTTATGATGAACTACAGTGCCCAAAGGAAAATACCCAGAGAATTTAGCTGTTCTCTTCCTCCTCCCTCCCTGTACAACCTGTTTGTCCTTCAGAAGCAGAGAGGGCTCAGCCATGAGCTCCTTAGCCTGTTAAAATGCGAGAGATACACACCACAAAGGCTTTTGATGGATAGCTGAGGAAGGAGATAATCTGGGTACTTAATTTGTTTCTATAGCAATTAGGTTTTTTTTGAAAAAGCAGAAACATCAAGGCTAATTTTTTCTCAATATAATTGCTCTTAAAACAAGCAAAACATTATCCTGCCTAGTTGATTGTCTTGGCATCTTTGCAGCTGGATTCCTCTGTGTTCCACATGTGGGTTTCCTCTCCAAGCTTCTCATTCAGCAATTAGGGTTCAATTTGGAGCAGCTGATGGTGGGATGGGGGAATTGTCCCTGACTCCCTGCCCATCAACCCTCCTCAGCCTTCCTGCCCCACCACCAGCTCTGCAGTGGATTTCAGCAAGCATAAATCCTGCTGTGTCTGAGGTGTGTGGCCTTCTGAGAACTCTTGTGATGCTCCAAGGGCTGCAGCCAAAGCCATGAAGTCGGCAGGTACCTTGCAGCTGCCTTCAGTGGGTTTGGATCAGACTTTGCCTGCTCTCTTGTCCAACATCCCTGCCTTAGTCTGGGGATTCTACAGCAGCAGCACAGAAGGAACTGCATTGGTCTGATTACAAAATACTGGAAGAAAGCTACTAAAGAGCTCTTTTATTTCTTTTGAGAGGAGAGAATTACCTATTGCATTTGCATCTGAATATGCTCAAGGGGATCAAAGGTTTCTGGGTTTATGATCTGTGCACGAGTGATGCTGCTGCAAACTCTGACAGAGATTTTGGGCAGTGATAGACACAGTATTGTCCTTATGTGAGGCAGTAGTTTCCAACGTGGTTTGTTCTCTCCTGTAACAGGGAGATCTGCTGCTGTGTCCTCTGTGCATGCTCCTCCTGCCAGAGTGAAAGTATTAAATATGGGACTCCAAGTCTTGCTCACCCATTTGTAAACAACCCCTAAGGAGGAGGGATAAGGGTTACTGATGTTTTAGCCAATGTAATCTGACTTGTTCACAATCTCCCTAATCCATTTCTATCCATGGTGAAGCACAGCTCTTCCAACCTGAAAGACCAAGCACTGTGTTCAGTGAAATTGCAAAGGTAACTGTTCTCCCGAGCTGTTTACACCATAAATTTCAAAACGTATCACACATTTACCTTTCATCTTTTAGATTATGGCATAATAAGAATGCAGCCTAACTACTGGGGCTTCACTGTGTGCCTGTTCCTCTGTGTGAAGCAGAGGAACAGGCACACAGTGATGTGAAAATGCACAGGAGTGATGTGTTTACCTTAAACACTCCAATGTATTGGCATATTGCCTGTTTCTGCTGTACCAGCAGAGTTTTTGTGAGGGTAAGGGCAAAGGGAGCAAGCAAAATAAACCACCTACTTTATACATAGGGTTAAATAATTATTTGTATTGATTCTCAGAGCATTTATGTTCAGCAGAAGTGGAGCATACTACCATCGTGGATTGCATTCTCTTTTCTCAGAGGGTGGCAAAAAAAAAGCAGGAGAAGCATTCCTACTCCCAGCTGAGCATCTTCTGGGTGCCTGGTGAGACTGGAGTGTGGGAGGGAAGCTGCACACACTGATGTGGGCTTCTCCTGCTCAGGGGATGATTTCATCCTCACTAAAGACAAGGTTGAGTGCTGTGTGGAACAGTAAATGTTTAACATGAGAGAAGGAGGAATAAACAATTATCACGGCAATTAAGTGGCCCAGAAAAATACTTACTGCACCTTACCCCATCTTTTTCTTTCAGTGGCTGCCCTCATCCCATGTCTGCTGTGGATGTTGCCAGTCTCATTCCTCTTAGTTTTAAAATGGTTTTGAAATTTTACAGTAGACTCGGTGAAAAACAAAAGAGAGCTGCTTTGATTTTCCATCTCCATCCTCCCCAGTACCTTTGGGGTTTTTTGAGAGACTGTATTTGTCAGCTCCCATGAATGGGCAGTTACTATTAAAAAAAAATCAGGGGTAAAAATGCCCATATTCTGGGAGAAAACCTGCTGCTGCACTCATTACCCATGGATAGAAATGAACTCTGTTTGGTATCTGCAATGGTCAATCACGTGGGTGTTTAAATCAATCCATTCTGCAGGCTACGTGTGTCTGAGGACATTTCTTCAGGATGAGTAAGAAAAAGTTTTCTGGAGTCATTGGGTAAATGAACCCACCAGTGTTTCACCTCCAAATGCAAGCAGACCCCTTTTCCTGGTGTTTATAGAGACACTTCTGCCTGTGTAAGAGATTGAAACGCTGCCTCTTCAAGAGACTGAAGGTCTCTGACAGCTGCAATCAGTGGTATAAAAAATGAAGAATGGTTTTCAAGACTCATCCATTCCTAAGCTTCTCTCAGTGGCATCCCTAGGAAGCATCTGTTGATGAACACATTTTTTCTCCTGCTGTTGACAGCTCTGTTTTCTGGCAAATCTTTACTTTCAGGAAACTTACTTGAGTATTATTTTGAGCTCTTAATCCTGGTGAAAACCAATGAGATAAACTCATTCTCCCTTATTTGATGGGCATTCAAAACGTGCATCCTCCTGCTTTATTCATGTCTAGTCCTCGCAGGAGCTGAGGCCACGAGCCAAGTTCCCTGGGAATTATGGCCACCTTATCCCAAATTCTGCTCAGCTTCAGAGGATTGACTGCACTGATTACCTGGAGCCACAGGGACTCAGGGTAAGCTCTTCTCATGACACTGGCCAGTTCAGAAAAGCAAAGTATCCAGATTATCGGTGGGGTGACAGTGATTTTCAGTCGTGCTGGGGATCTCCAGAGGATTCTGTGTCCTGCTGCCTAGGAGAGCTGTCCTCAGAGAGGAGGTGGAGGGAGGGCAGCTCTCCCAGGATTTGTCCTGTCTGTAACAGGAGAGTTTTGAGAGGAGATCCTTGCAGACACCCTAGTTTGCATGTCAGTCTCTATCAGCCTATAACTTTAATGGCTGAGGTTTGTATTGAGAGGTGTTTGCAGGGGAGTGAGGCCTTATTTACAACAGGGATGTGTAAACACAGATTGGTAGCATGCAGTAAAATCCAGTATTTCTTTTAGAAATAAAAATGACTGAGACAACTGGGACAAGTTCCCCCACTTGCATTTGAATGGTCTTTTTATCAGCTTTTGGTATCCCTGGGGTTTTGCTTTGCTGATTTTTTGCTTGCTTCAAGAGCACTGGCACTTCAGGAGGCAATATGGATTGTCAAGGTTTAATGTAGCAGGAGCCATTATTCTGTCCTTCTTTTTGTGCTCCTCAGTTACCCTACTCTCATTTACCAGGTGAGCAGACTTGAATCCAAATAACTTGGGGTTATTTAAAAGATAAGATTAGAATCTAGAGATAACTAGAGAATATGATTCTGTGGGCAGGAGATACTTTCTGTTCCTATGCCATAGAGAACTTGCTGGAGAGGTGATGTATTTAGAGGTGCTAATAATTCTTTCTCAGAAGCTGGAGGAGGAAAATCAGGTGGTGGTTTAGTTGTGATAGTTTGTTGACCCTGGCATGTGATTTATCCGTAGAAAACCCCACCTGTATCAGTGAATATACAACATTTCTATGCAACATCCTCAGGATGGAAGACACACACCAAACAATAGGGCATTCAGTTGAGAAAAACAGTTCAAGGAGCAGCTTACAGGCCATAAAGCTTGTTTAAAATGTTCTAATAGAGTCCTGGAACAAACACTTTGTTAAAAAAAAAAAAAAGTTTTTTTAAAAGAAAACAAACCCAGCCATCCAGGTAAAAGAGCGTTGTAAAAGATGATATTAGGAGTAATAAAAATGTAATTTAAAATGTGATTAATATGTAAGAATGGGAGAAAAGAAAAATATGTAGCTGAAATGTAAAGCACAGCAGATGGGTCAGAAGAAATTTCAAGACATGGTTTCCTGAAGGCCTAAAAGCTGATGATGGAAAGCTTCCCAAATCCTGGTGAGGCAGAGAGGCTGCAGGATGCCCGAGGGGCTGGGGTAGGAGTGGAGGAAGGGGTGGAAGGGAGCCTGGTGGGCAGGTGCAATAAATCTCTGCACAAGAGTTCAGGGCAGGGATGGGACCATGCTGAGACCTCAGCAGAAATGTTCTTAAAGCAAATCAATAAAATTTACAGTTACAAATTGCCGGGCTCAGATGCTCGTGCCCTAAAGCTCTCAGAGGACCTGAAGTGTAAAGCTGATGAAATATTTCTGGCAGGATGGAGTGTTTAAATACATCTTAGAAGCAGAGAGGAGAGAGGCAAATGATGCCAATCTTTAAAAGCCCCTAAGGAGGGGGGGTGGAAGCCTGAATTCTGCATCCAACATGGAAACAGGAAAGGGAGGGAAAGGTTCTTGGTTTGGGATGATGAAAGAGGTGCCAAGGATTTTGCAGAAAGCCCCTCTGCCCTAAGAGCCAAGGCATGTGCACAGGACTGTTCTGCCATACGTCACTTGTGGATTTTCTAGCAAGGTCCTTTACCGAATTCTCTCATTGACTTGAACTTTTATGACACAGAAGAGTTAGTAAAAAAACTACATAAAAGATGGAAAACAAAGGTGGGAACAAATTATTTCTTTATTAAGGAAAAACAGCTTTGGAGTGTGTTTGGGATGTTCATGAATGAAGAGAAAAGACAAAAAAACACAGACAAGAAAACAATTCTGCTGATGATCCAAAGTTGCTTTGTTCTGACAAGCCCAGAGCCGACTGCCAACACATACAGAAGGATCATGCAGCCCTGGATGGCTGGGTAATAAAACTGCAACAAAATTCAGGAGCAATAATGCAAATTAATGTGTGGAGGGGAGAAATTGCTCTGTTTTTGTGCATGGTAGGCTCTAACTGCACTATTACTATGCAAGGGAGAGACCATGGAATCATTCTGGATTGTTCTCTGGGTACTGCATGAAGTCCAACAGCTAGAAGACCAAGCAAAGCTTCAGGGATTATAGAGGACACATAAAGAAAAAAGGAGAAAATATTATTATGCAGTTGTAGAAGTCAGATTTTAGAAAGCCATCCAAAAATCTTCAGTACTGTGTGTATTGCTATGCTTCCTTAATAAAGATGAGATAGAATTAGAAACACTGGTAGTCAGAAATTATGAATATTTACCTTATGTGATGCACAAAGCAAGTAAATCTCTCTCTTCTCAACATCCAAATCTTGAGGCCCAAGTCATCAAAGATTTGCTTGAAATATTTTCAAGAGAATATCTTCATCAGACTTGGCCTATACCATCACTAAAAAAAAAAAAAAAAAAAAAAAAAAAAAAAAAAAAAAATCCAACAAAACAAAAACCCCCCAGTTCTTACAACTTATTAAATTAAGTGAAAATTAAATTTGGTCTAAGATTGTTGATTATTTTCCCAGTAAGAAATCATGCAATTTTAGCCAAAACACATTTTTGGATTTGTGCATTTTTTTACCAAAATGTTCCACCAAGCAGGCATGGAGGATCTGCAGTGTGAGGTGAATGTGGCAGGTAAGTGGGGAGAACTGGCACAGCTGGCATTGCACAGAGATCTTTGCTAAAGATGAAGGAAAGGGCCTGGTTTGAGAGGTGCTGGAACCTACCAATTGTGCCATTTTCCCATCACCTCCTGATGATGGTCTAGCACCATTTTCCTTGCTTTTTTTCCCCCCAAACACTTCCAGCTCCTGCTAAGTCAGGCACATGCCAGGTGATGCAGTGGTGCTGCTCCCTGGAGTGTCACTGATATGGGTCTAATCCCTTGTGTAACATCGCAGTAAATGTCAAACCACTCCACTGACATCCAAGGATGTTCCCAGTGTAATTCCCACACCTTTCAACGCTCTGCTGTGCTGACTTTCATGTCAAAATAAAACAGGAATACAAAAGCAGCTGAGCAGTCATTGCTCAATACAATGGCAGATAAGCCAACTGAAGTTAATTAAACTTCACTTTAATTAAAGTTTATATAAGCCTATAAAAATCTAGGTTATGAAACATTGTTTAATACTAGGATTTTTTTAAAAAATTTCATTTTGCTGATTTGCATGGTATGACTTAGAAGGAATCCTCAGTCCTGGCATGGAATTATATGATAAACGACATATAGATGAGGCAAATTAGAAGTTAATACAGCATTAAATAATTGAAAATGTTTTCCATTCCATAAAAATAGAACTGAAAAATGCTAAAGCATGCTCTAAACTGCTCTTTCATCATGCTGTTAACACATTATTATAGTAAAGTGGTAATTTTTCAAGTGCTTTACTGAATAGCACCTGTCATTATGGAGCAATGCATGAATTGAGGAAAACAAGATATAGAACCAAAGGCTTTTCAAATGAACAATAAAAGGTCAGCTCAAAATGCAAGTAAAATGAAAATAGACACAGTCTGTGACATTTGGACAAAATATATACACCTAGAAATGTGAAGTGTCATTGATTTGTCAGGACTCTTGAACTGAAGCCTTGCTGAAACAGAAGTTAGAAAGAATTGCTATTCAGCATCATCCAGGGGAGGCCAGGGTGCCTAAAACCCTGATAAAAGATGTCTCAGACCAGGTGCCTGACAGATAAATAGCTTGGGAATCACAATTCCAGCCCCAGCAGCTCAGCAAGTGCTCCTCACAAATTGGGTGTTTCTGTTCCTTGCTTTAGGATCTGGGCATCTGAAATGTATTTAAGCACTAATTTACCTCCCAAAGTAATGAGGAATCTGATGTTTCTAGACAAAACTGACATTTCCATCTTTCCATTTCATTGCTGCTTATCCAGTGAGCAGGAATTTGTCTGGTTTTAATGGTGGTTGACTTGCAAATGGGTTTGACTTCGAAGTGCAACATGGGTAGGAATTCAGCTTCTCAAGTAAGAAAACAGTTGTGTGGCTGGGCATTTCTGTCCAGCTGAAAATGTATCTAATTTTAAAACACCTGAGGTAAAAAAATCACCATATGACATAGTTTATTTGTTACTGCAGGGAAAATGAGGGGCAGGTGCCCAGTTCACCCTTTGCATGAATCCTAAGAATAAAAATTGAAAAATTACTGAGGATGAAGGACAAAAAGGAAACTGAGGAGTTTTTGTTTTACATGTGCTGAAAAAGATATCTGGTTTTAAGGGCAAAAAAGGTTTTCTCTCTTAAAAATAGATATCTTTTATTTCGAACGGCTTTTTGCTGGGAGCTCCCCCATGGTGGCTTAATTAAAGAAAATGACAAGTGAAGCCTGGGAGGAAATGCACCTTGGGATGCAGGCAACAGCAGATCTGAAATTGCCTAACAAAACTAGGGAGTGGGAGCATAAGAGGGAATTGAACCTCAGAAAGACCAGTGGATTCAATGGATTGTTCTCCTGATTTGTACCCAAGGACAAGGACTGGAACCCCCACTGGAGCACAGCAAGAGTCCTGCAGGTGAGTGCATGACCTAAACTGTCTGCACTGAAGGGAGAGGATGCTGTGGAATTGCCACCTTTATTTATGTGTATTTATACTTGACAAGAAAGAGAGGAGTGCATTTCACAAAAGGTACTTTAGGGAAAATGGAGCCTGGTGTGTTGTAGCCTGTAAATAGGAGAATTTGGGTTGTGTTACTGCAGCTGGATACATCATAGCAAATCAAAGGTCTTTGAAATTGGATCAAGAGTGGAAAAAAAAATCCTGAAACATTGTAGATTAAGTTATTTTAAACAATTATTAAAAGTCTAATGTATTTCTTAACCATGGAGAATGGTTATAATTTCTTCATGTCTGTGCCGTGAGAAAATTCTACAGCTTCTTACAAAAAATTGACTTTTGTCCTCTTTTCCTATGTTTCTCAGAGAAAGGCCTGGCTATAAAGGCAGTGAAAATTACCATATTTTATTGTTGGCTTCCTGTGTAAGGACAGTTCTCAGGCTGAAATTAGGCTGTCTGAAAACACTAACCCAGCTCAAAAGTTGTACAGTCTTTGAAAGGCCTGCCTATTTAATTTTGTCCTCACAAAAATGGAATAGAAGTCTTTGATTCTGTAAAATTTTAGGATGATTCTTACAGTGCAGGGTTGCAATCAGTCATGAAATGGCCTTCAGACATGCCCTCCCTCCCTCCAAGGGAGCTGGGGAGGCTGGATGAGACTGATCTCTCTGTGCACAACTGAGAAATGCCCTGCTAAATTAAACTGGCTTTTGTAAATGTAACTCAGGGAGGCAGGCAAGAGCAAATCTGAAATTGCCTAACAAAACTAGAAAGTGGGAGCATGAGAAAGAACTGAGCCTCCAAAAGACCAGTGGATACAGTGGATTGTTCAAACCCCTGATTTTCTGTATAGAACCATTCCCAGAAACCTCTCTCAACCCCCATCTAACATAAGTAACAAACCCAAATAATTAGAATACATGTTTTAAAGGTTTTAGATACCCTTAGAACTCTTTGTAGAATGAGAGTGTGTGTGTGTAAACCTAAATTCCCTATTGCATCCAGTTCATGCTCATTTCTTTCACATACAACCTTGGGGAGATTTCTAGTGCAGAAAATTCAAACTCTTGTGAATTACAAATCTTTTCTTTATTCTTCTGCTCATTTAAAATATTCTCTCAAGCAGTTCATAATGTTTATTTGGTTTTGTTTTGATTATTAAAGTTTCTAACATTTCAATACATTAGAGAATGGGTAAAGCTGTTTTCTCAGTGCAGTGAGACAGCATAAATTAAATGAGATGTAGAAAGTTTACATTTTGCTTTGTGAATCTGTTCATTTGCAATGGCTGAATTAGTTCATTTTGCATGTTGATAGAATGTCTTGTTCAATCTTGGAAACCACACACAGTATCTTTTTTTTTTTTCCATTTGTAGAAGGTGGCTTGTGCTGTGCACACCATTAGTTTGAGGGGAAGATGGTATTGTCACAGGGAAAGGGACAGGGACAGGTTCTGATTTGGCTTCACTTTGGATTGCACATTTGTATGCACCTGCCTGAGCAAATGCTCTGGATTTTTACTGTAATTCATAAAGTAAGGCTGCAGTGAATCTATTTGCTGATTTCATACAATTCTCTGAATACTTTCTCTCTCTGAAAGATTCTTACATCTTTTAGAGCTGCAGGTTCCTCTCTGGCTCTCCTTGACTGGCTCTTCTACTTTTATTTTGCATCAGATTTGACACTTAATTTCATATCCCTACCCAGGATCCTCTAGAAATACAGCTCTTCACATTTCCCCTAAGCCTGATTGAGTCAGTCATTACCAAAATAGAAAATATTTCTACTGGGTGTTTGGAGGGTTTCTGAGAACTGTGATGTGCAAAACACAGGTAGAAAGAAACAAAACAAAACAAAACAAAAAAAAACCCAACCCAAACAAACAAACAAACAAACAAAACCAAAACAAAATTACTCATTTAATTAAGTTTTACCTAGTTGGCTTATTATCCTTTTTGTTTAATATCTCTATCTCCTGTTTATTTGATCTGGTCAGCATTGTTATCTGTGTCAAATGTGGGCAGCTGTATCTGCTGTTGCAAAGAAAGTGTTTTACAGTTTTCCTGATGTCCTTTGCCTTTGTTTCTTGCCTCATAAGCCCTTTGAAGCTGAGAACTGCATCATCCTCTCTGACCTGCTGACACAAGATTTATTGACAGCCCAGCTAAAGGAAAGGCTGATGGATAACAAGAGCAGGAGGAGGTGTGAGTTTGATGGATGACTTGGGTCTCAAAACCTGTGATCAGTCCAGCAATTGCCTTTGTCCATTTGAGTTATTGAGGAGTCATGTCAGTCCTTTCCTTTCCTCAAAACTAATAAATCTGTAATAATACATCTCTAAAGTTTGTATTGTGACAAATGTGCCTGCAGGCAATGTGCTGGAAGGTGGGACTGGCCCAGCTGGGCCAGGGCTGGGTCACAGAAAGGGAAAGGTGACATCTGCAGCTTTGGATCTCCAGTCTCATGCTTCCCCCATGTGCTTTTGTAGTTGTCACAGGTGTTTCACATGGGCATTGAAGACAAATCACATTTCCCATAACTCTTTCTAGAAGTCAGTTCTGATGGAGACTTGTGCCAGTCCTAACAGGAATACTCATGGATTTTTTTTTTTTTTTCTTTTCAACAGAATTTAATTGCAGTTTACCAGCTTAAATATATGAAACAATCATGCAACAATTTAAAGAATTGCAGCATGAATTTTACTAATGGGCAAAATAATTTAACCAGAAAATGTGGAGAAGGTCTTTTTTTCATCCCAAGGTTCACTGGATGTGGGAGCAGAACTGTTGAAGCCACAGAGCTGGTGGAGCCTCCTTCCCTGGACTTGACTGGAGAAGACCCTGGGCAAGCTGCTCTGCAGGTCCTGCCTCAGGCAGGATTGCCAGGTGTCAGCTGAAATCACTCTGTGCTGCTGGCAGATCTAAGAGACATGAACAAGCTGTTAGATACATTTTTTTGTCTCCTTCATCCCCTCAGACAGGTCTGTGCATTTCTAGAGCCAGCAGGCAGGACCAAAGCAAGGCAAGTCCTGTGGCAGCTCCACTGTGATTTAAGAGCCACTTCCAGGCCCCTGATGACAAGGAACCGTGGGTCTGAGTCTGTAAAGTTCTAACAGATTCAAAAAAATCAAACCCGCAACAAACTATTTCTTATTTCCTGTTTCACTGTGAGGAGGAGAGAGGCAAAATATGACAGTGTTTGTGACTTGCAGAACACTGAATTAGCAACCCAAGGGTAGCAAAGAGGTTGTTTATAGAGATCCTGAGGTGCTGTTCTCCAGGGGTGGGCAGGGAGCTGCCATCTGAAAAAGCTGGAGCTGCTGTGCCTGGGCCATGCCTGCCACTGTCCCAGAGGTGGAAAAAGGGGCACATGTGCACCAGCACAGCCCTTCTGTGGAGCACAGGGGACACTGCCAGTCAATACAGGTGAGGCAACAGAGCCTGTGGCCGCTTTGGGATGTGGGAAGAAGCAGTGCAGCTCTCAGGTGTTAAAGAATAGGAAAACAAGACCAAACAGCAGTGTTATGGTGACATGATCATTAGTATTTGTCTATCTTTGGGGATTTAAAAGTGTTTTGTATCTTTAATAGTGCTGTGCTGTCAGATGTGAGATCTCAGTGACTCTGGGGAGTTACAGTGCACATCATGGCCTCTGCTGCTCTCAAGGCTGATTGGTTGAGGGCTGATAAGCACTGATAGGAACTGCAGGTATGGTCTAAATACTAAAATCTGTGAGATGGCATAACTTAACCTTCTGATAAGCCCATTAACAGAAAGCTTTTGCACATAGAACTGGTTTACTGCACACAATGACTGAGAAGAATTACCTTTCTCACTCAGTTCTCTGTGAAAAGTTTTCTGTGGGATAAAGGTTGGGATACTGCAAGGAGGGGTTCAGGGAGCTCTGACACATCCTGGGGAGGGGTTATTGTCATGGCTCTTGTGTCCCCTAGACTCTGCAAATGGCCTCACTAGATGGCTCTGTTGGGATCAGTGGTGACCTGGCTCACTCCTGACACTGGAAGTTAGATTTTCTAGGGTGAAATGGGATGGATAATAGCCTATATCCATCTGTAAAGCATGCAGATGTCTGGAAGACAAACAAAAACCCATAAAAAACCTCAAAACCAACCAACCGAAAAAAACCCAAAAAAATCCCCCAGTCAAAAAACCAAAATGTATGTGATCAATACAAGGTCATCATTTGCTCTGCAGGAAAAATAGGCAATCTGTGTTCTTTTGCAGAAATACAGAAAATAGCTCAAATTGCAATGATTTCGGATTGAGGCTTCTTCAGTGAGTCCTGTGTTTGACTGACAGGTGTAATTTAAAAGAAGAAAGGATGCCATAAATATTTTTAAAGACAACAGCTCCATCTCTGAGTGTAGAGGTCTTTCTGCCTCACAAACTACATATAAAGATGCATGTCCTTAGGAGACAGTAGGTAAAGTAGCAGCAAAGCTTTTATCTCTCCAAATCATTAAATACAATGACAAAAGCAAGGGTTGTTCACAAAATACCTTACAAATGGAAAATAGAAGAGCACTTAAAATGGTGCTGGTGATATATACACCCTGTATGCTAAAACTATGACATTAAATTTACCACTTTTTTGATTGTTAATTTAATCTATGTAATCAGTTTAATTATCAGGGATTCCTGAAATGTTTTGGTGGTTTTGTTGATGGGGATTTGATGAATGATATTTTTAAATTCTGGCTTGTTAACTTTAAAGATGCTTTCACTGAACATCTCTGGTTAAGCTACTTGCTTTGTGATGCTGTGGTGAATCTGCCCCCAAAGGCTTTACCCCCCCCTCCCCCCCAGAGATTCCACATCAGGAAACAGATTCTCATTATGAAAAGCAGAGCTCTCCGAGGAAAAAAATATTACAGTTTACCACATGAACAACCAAGTTCATTCACAGGGACCTGCTTACAGATTCCTGTGGAAAATCCTTGCAAGATCAGTCCATTTGGGCTATCACACAACCTGTTTGAAAGGCTCAGCCGGAGGAATGAGATCACAGGGATGCAAGCCTGGCTTTCCTATCCAGAGCTGACAGCTGCTGGGTGATATGAGGCCAGTGTGTTCTGAACCCCTGAAAGCCCAGTGTGGCTGACCCTCTGCTCACCACCAGATGCTCTGTGTGTGGTACAGTCCCCTCTGACAAAAGACTGAGGGAGACCAGTAGGTTTCACCAATTGAAATTTAATGAGGAGTGAAAAGAAGTAGGTACAGGTTTGAAAGATGCTTGCCTGATTTTTTTTTTTCCGTCTTCAAAAGGGCCTTGCATTTTTAATGGCTGCAGATTAGCACCAGTAATGAATCCCAAGTGTCTAATGCACATCAAGGCTGGGTTCAGGAAACATTAAGGGATACCTAGGAAGAGTCATAGATTTTACACAGAGAGTACAGTAATGATCTTGCAGGCAAAAATTAACGATTTGAGAAAAAGCAGAAATGTTGCTCTCATTCCCAAGGTTAGAGAAGATAAATCAGAAGTGATTGCCTTCCCCAATTGCTGGTTTTGGGATAAGAAACTTGATAGAGCTTTAATGCTAAAAGATGGAAGGACCTGGGGCCTGCACCAACACTGATGAAATTCAGCGAGTGCTGATGCCAGCAGGGTGCCTTGGCTGCACTTTCCAGCCAGCTCCTGCTGGAGGGCTCACGTCCTTAGAGAGGCACTGGGGAGCGTTGGATTGGTGATATGAAAACTCAGATGTGTCTGTTGTGGTGAAGCACCACTCTGCAGGCTCCACTGAACAAAATGCTGGAATTTCAGAGTAGGAGGAGGCAGGTATGGGAGAGGGACCATCCACTGGTGCATTAGAATGGGCTCAGAGGCTGATGCCAGCTGAAACAGACAGGAGTTATCACCCAGCTGTTCAAAGGGAGCTTGATTTGAGGGTGCTGACACCCAACAAATTGGTGGAAGGATGCTCACTAGAGCTAAGGACCTCAACAGGAAACCCAGTCAGAGCCGAATGAAGAGGTGGTAACTGACAGGAAATTGATTCAAGAGCAACTTTAGAAACATTAGGTGATGTGGCTCAAAAATATTTTTTTCAAAGTGAAAGAAAATATTGTTCAGAAGCCCCAAAAAGAAGATTTGTTTGGAACAAATGAACTTAATTTAAAAAAAAAATCATTTTTCTGTGAAAATTTTGGGTACATTATAAGAAAGCTGATCAGAGAGATTATAGAGTAATGATATATATGATCATATTTGACCAGGGAGTGCTTGAGGTCCCATCTTGTGGGCTTTATCAAATTGTTAAAAATGAAATATTTTAGGAAATACTACTATTTGGAATGAAGTTAGGGGAGCGTATTCTATCTATAATTGGAATTAAAATGGCGCCTTCTGGGCAAAATTTGAAGAATGTGAACATCAATCAATAGGTCTGCTCCCATCCACACCTCCTGTAGGCTGAGTGCCCTATCTCTAAACCAGCAAAAGCTGCATTCTTTGCAGCATTGAAGAATTGTGTTGCATGAAGTCTGTGAGCAGCTACAAAATACTCCTTGAAGCAGCAGGAACCCAGGGTGTTGCACAAAAGTGTGATCTCTTCCCCAGGTTCAATGAGATGTGCCAGTGGGGCCGGGAGTGCTGCGAGGAGCAGCCAAGCTGGGATGAAAGATGCCTGAAGCAGGGCTCTGCTCCTGGAGGGATTGCTGCCTCAAAGCCATAGTGATCTGGATATTCTCTTTCATTCCTGTGATGGCTCTGGCTTATCCCTGCAGTGGAAGAGAGTTGATTTCCCTGGAAGGTCTCTGAGCTCTCTGTGGTCTGGGAAGCCAGGAGCGCACATCCCAAGCGATGCTTGGTGCATCCCAGCCTCTGTGGTGTGAATTACCTGCCCTGAGGAGGAGGGGAGAGCTGAGCAAAGGTGTGCAGCCAGGTCACACAGCAGCCCAGGCAGGTGAACCATTTTTCATCCAGGATCCAGGTTCAGACTCACCCAGTGTTTGTGTCCTTGCCAGTCTGTGCTTCCTTCTCTGTACATCACCTCCTCTGCTTCTCCAGACCTGCACTGGCATTATTGTGATCTGCTATAACACATGGGCTTCTCGTGGTTAAACCTTTTTCTGACTCTCAATTTTCCCCCTACTGCAGCTTACACAGCAGTGGTCAGTTTGGCATTTTTCATAACAACTTCAGCACAAAGTGGATCTCCAGAAGCTTTAAGTAGATGATAAACTTAATTCTAATTCTTTTGTCTGCACTAACAGAGGACGTGTGAAAAAGGCATTTCTCAGCAACAGGATACTGAGCTTTCTGCTCTGACCCAGGAAGAGAATTCTTATTTACCATCAACATGAAAAGGGATGCAGGTACCCAGCCCTAACTCACATTCATGAAAATCTCATTTTAGTTCTTTAGGCTGATCAAGACGGTATGAATTGCTCAAACATTCCTTGCACATAATTTTATATCAGTCAAGAAAGACACTAAAATCTGTGTTTGCAACTGGTGGAGTATGTTGGATTAAAATCTTTCAGTACGTCTTTTAGATTTTTTTTTTCATCTGCAGTTTATAATTGACTCATCAGAGCCACAACTGAGAGAATGTTAGTTCAGATTGTATAACCACTACTTCATGTCCTCATTCTTTCTCATGGTCCCTTCCCAAGTGGACTGGAATGACTTTTTTTTTTTTTTTTTTTAGTGAGGCATTGAATGAATAATAATAAAAAAATCCTAGTACAGGTGCAGTTAAAAGATTAAGAAGTGCTAGAATTTTACATCTTCAAAAATAAGTTATTGAGGCTGATGTATAATCATGTAGGAAATTTCTCATTTGCTGCCAATTTAATGTAGTAACAACAGATAATAATAATGCATCTTGGAGTTCTCAAGTGGAGCAGGAGGGTGTTTATTCTTTTGTGGCAGGTGGTGCCATGCCCAGGCCTGGGTATACTGCATAAATATTGTAAGCATCAAACATATCTCAGAGAAGCAGCCAGATGATGAATCATCCACTTGGAGAAGTCCCAAGCCACCATTTATCTTTATTTACCTGCAGTTTTTACAGGCATTTGGTGCTTTTGCCTCTGCTGAGAAAACTATATTATGTGTAATCCCTCTTCTTCTTTTATTTTTCCTTATTCATTTGGAGCATGCTAACAGGAAAAAGTCTTTGCAAGGAATTAGACACCTCCAAGATGGAAATTCTTTCCTACAGCCAGTTAGAGAAATTGTCTTTAGAAAAAAAAAATTAAAAATTGTTTCAAAGCCTGAGAGATAACAATTTAGAATCTGTCTTTCTAATTTGTGTTATTTCCTTACTCAGATCCCAAGAGAGTTTTGGAGAGTAACTGGGCTCAATAACTATATGAATCCCCATATATATTTCTAAATTTATAGCAGCATGACCTGGATGGTTTCGTATGAGCACTGGGAATCATGCTGGGTGACAGGAGATGCAATAAGTTGCCCAATAGCTTGCAGCATCAATTAGGACAGGGAAAGGCATTTTGTCCATCTAAAATCCCAGTAATCCCAAATAAGTGATTGTGGGTCTATGAATGGCAGCAGGAGGCAGAAGTGCTCAGCATGGAGAAGGTGGAGTCACTTTTGCCCTCCCTGAGGGTCAGGAGGAGCTTCATGGTCCCCAGGGAACTTCTTGTGACAGCAAGCAAGGTGCAATTCCTCAGGAATGAACATGCTGCCATGACTACAGCCTGGCCCCCAGAGTTCAGCTTACAAGTGCTCAAAAGCTGGATCAGTAAACTGTTTTTTGAGGTGAAAGCCTTCCTTGGACTGCTATTATGGAGAAAGCCTCTTAAATGTCAGTCAAGAGAGCAAACAATAACTTAAGCTCTTCTCAATGCTTAATTCTGAGTTTAAACAGGTGTCACTGAAGGATGAAAGGCTTGAAGCACAGGATACTGTAGCCTACATTTTAGAAAGAAGCAAGAAAATAGAGGTTTTCAAGGGTTGTCTCTCCTTTTGTGGGGATGAAGGTAATTTCTTGAGAAAATACCATGTTTTATTTCCTTACCATTGTACCTATCTTAGACTGTGACCTTGGGATATGTTTTATATTGTTATATCTACCTTCTTTCTAGAAACAACAAAAGATAGAGGGGGTTGGAGACATTTTCACCTGCTCAGACTTTCAAAGATGGAATCAGACATAAACCAGAAAAAAGTCAGTTGTGTGACAGAGGACAAAATTCCATTAAAACAAGAACTCCATAACTCGTGGCTCCTTTATGGTATTTCTAGAATTAAAATATCTCATCGTACAGCTCATGGACTGCTACCAGTGCTACCACCATGAATGCAGAGCATCTCTTTGCAGATCAATTCAGTTATCCTGAGAGCAGAATGCAACCCCCTGGGAACAACTGTATGTAAAAGTGAAATCCTAATTTCACAGTGCTTCACCACTGTGATTGCACAATCACAATTTTGACAGTGCTTCATTCCCTTAGTACAAGCGAAGTCAAGAAAACCCCTTGCTCCTAGCCCTCCAACTCCAGGAGATTATTATTAAAACACATCACATTTCTTCTAAATCTGTAATTGAAAGAACTTCTCAAGCACTAAAAATGAGGTTCAGGTTGATGAAGAAATCTGGGGGGAATTGGCAGCACAATCCTTCCAAATGCAGAAAGGCTGGTCTGTTTTCTGACTGTTGCTTAAACCTGGATTAGAGGCAGTGTGGGGTGTGTGTGCACTGATGATGGCTGGTTCAGACCAGGCCTGGGCTGTGCTTGAGACTGGCCATGTGCAGGCAGGGATGAGGGAAGAAATTCTGGGCAAAAGCCATCCACAAGGAACCTGTGCCACCTGTGGGGTCAGGTGTTCAGTGACACGTTGGGTCACTCACTCACTGTGGTGTGCAGGCACTCAGCACTGTCTTTAAAAATGGGCTTTGGTGTCTTGAATGAAAGCAAGAACTACTCAGCCTGTTTTTGTAGCAGTTGTAAGATTTTTTTTTTTCTCAGAAATGATCTAGAAAAGAGACTGGTTTTGTGTTGGCACACTTTTTAGTTTTAGAAGTTGGTATGCTTTCTTTGCCATTTGGTGAGCCAAGCAATACTTACTCACTGACTTTATGTGCAGAAAAAATTTGATATATATCAGGATTTAAAGTTTCTTTTCTGGTTTTTCTAAATGGCAGACTACTTTCTGTTATTACATTTAGCTCTACATCCCCAACAGATTTACTCACTGGTGCAGTGACTGCTGCTGCCTCCACTCTTTAGTTATTTATCTCTCAGAGCTGAACACAGAAACCAGTTTTAAGTAGCTGCATAATCTGGACAGTGCACAGGAGGAACTAAACTCTCTGCTGTCAGATCCAGAGCCACCAGAGGAATAAGCCATGCTGAACCATGCAGGATGGGAGGAGATCCTTGCCTTTCTCCCGGCCTTCTGTGTCTGATGAATGGTGAAACTTGGTCTCCCTTGCCCTGGATGGGTGTTCAAAGCATTGATCTTCTTCCTAAGCAGTGACTTTTCAGAATGCTGTGCTCTGTGTCAGGGTCTGACAGATCAACACCTTCGTGAAAATAGGAATTCAATTCCAGATTATTTGGATGAGGAACATGGCAACCATGAGCTAAACCCCACCGAAGCAGCATATCCAGAATCTGTGGCCTGATTTCCAGTACTGTAAGGAGGCACAGAAATTATTTTTATATCTCTGAGATGCCCTCTCATGTAGGAGTGTGTCTCCAAGCTGCCCTCCTGCTCCTGCAGAACCCTGCTGGCTCTGCACTGGGGAGGATGAGCACTCACATTTCTAAAGGCAGCCAGTAGACTGCAGGGAATCAGAGTTCTGACAGCTGGCCTGGTCAGAGCCCTTCTGGCTAAAGCAGCTCCATTTTCAGGATAAACTACATACACTTCTGAATATGGCCCACAGTTTTTAAACACTGCTGAGAATGGGGAGGTGACACAGAAGAGCCACAAAGATATTTGCCAAGTCTGGCAGCAAAAGACAAGGACCCAAACTGCTGTACTGACTGCCCTTAACTTGGTAGTGAAAGGCAGAAAAAGAATCTACATTTCTCAGGCAAACATAAATTATGCATTTTGCAAGGGTGAAAAATCTCTAAATTAGACAACAGGGGCAGGGTTGAGGGTGGGGTTGGGTGTTTGTAGAGGTGGAGAGTGAGAAGAGGAAAATAATTGAATGTGTGTGGAGAGAATTGCCATCAGAACAGCTGTTCACAGGTGATGGTGGGTACCAGAGCCTCCCATCTCCTCAGATGTCAGCTGGAAAACTCCCAGACTTGCACTTTAACCAAGAAAGGGTTACCAAAAGCAAGTTATTGTGCTCAATACACAGCTGCTATGTAGCAGTTAGTCTCACAGAAAAGGTAATTTTTGAAGATTTTATGGTTCTATCAAGCCTTGAGTTCCTTAGATATTCCTGTGAGAAGCTCTGCCCTCCCAGTACTTCCTTGGCAGAAGCAGCCCCTTACTTCTGCCAGCTCTCATCGTGGAGTTTCTGCCATGAAGGCTCTGGGCCAGGATTTTTTCCAGTGAAAACAAGACAAAAAAAGCGCCACATTTATTTGAGGCTGTGCAAAGAAAAAAACCAGTAAATTAACTAATCATGTATTAAAGAGTTATCACTAAATATCAGTAGTAGCCAGAGGAGTATCTGAGTACAGATCTTGAAATTAAAGAGAGGAGTACTGCTTCTGAATGTCCATGAGGAATGTGTCCCTTGTTCTGCCAGCAGAACTTCTGCAGCTGCAAAGAGGCTCCACTCAGGTCTAAGGGTAGGGAGACAATGGGAAAGGAATGCAGAGATCTCTTATCTTCCAGCTGTATAAATGATATTTAACCTCCATAGCTCTCCAAGAGTTTCAGGGTTTGGGGTTTTTTTTATCATAACCATGAAACAATCAGTAATTTTTCCTCTGCTTCATCATAATATTAAATATGGAGGAAGTGGTGCCAGTCAGCCCAGTATCAGCAAACCTTAATCACAAAGCACACCTAGAGAGAGTCACCTTTTATTATGCTGCAGCAAACAAACCTCTGAGCCTGATCTACAGCCAGGGAGGTCAGAAGAAATATTCCTGTTGTGTCCTGGGGCTAGGAGACCTTTCAGTCTTGCAGGAAGGTTGGATCCTCTCCTGTGCATTAGGCAGAGCACAAATGAAGCGGTATCAAAGATGTTACACTAGCCTTAAGCAGAATAAATATTTTCTATATGTCAAATCTGTCACTTGGTGTTTCATAGAAAGTATTTTATATATTAGAACCTGTCAGCCTTTATTGTCTCTCTTTGAGTGGGTCTCTGCAAGCCCTTAAGCTAAGTATTGACTTTTTGCATGAAGAATATGACGATATACGTAGGGGATGGGTCAACAGGCCAAGGAGGAAATGCAGGCTGGGCAGCAAATCAATGGTGAGATTCAGTTCTTCAGAGCATAGGACAAAGCCAGGCACTGTGCTTGTGAAATTATTTGCCTTGCAGTTTAGAAATGTACAGAAATTCACTATTTCTCCAAATATGGTTATCCCATCTTAGTGCTGCTGATTTGAGGCTTTTTAATGCTCATTAACCTGCTGAAACCAATGTGTTCAAGTGTCAAGGAAAGAAAGGTTAAGGCTTTTGATGAAAACTATTCCTCCACTTTATTTTTTTTTTTCCTTTTCCTTCTCAGCAGTACATGTACTTTAAAGCAGCTAAATTTCTGGGATACGTTTCTTCTCACATTCTGGGGTCCTTCTCATATTCCCTTCCAGTTTTTTCTTGGAAAACAATATCATCTTAACTTCCTGTGAAACAGTTTTTATTCAGCTGTAGGGGTGTGTACATACATGCACGTGCATGTATATCTATTCGTATTTGTACAAAAAAGTCTTTAGGCTAATATCTCATACTAAAAATCTGGGCATTTGCCTAATGTGCTATAACAATAGAAACAGATAAGTAAACATAAATAATAGACAGTACTGCTAAAGGCCAATTACAGAACTTTATAATCAGAATAGCAATCTGAACAATTTCCCTTTGATATGTCCTTGATTTTGGCAGAACTACACAAAATGTATATTGCCAGTCTGTGGGAGTCAGAGCTCTTTGCTGGAGTCTAGCACAGGTTCTTCAATTTCTCATTACATATTTCTTTTTTATCAACCAAAAAAAGCTGTGCCACTTGCTCCCAGCTAGGGAGGAATTTGAACAAATTTTGTCTCCATTGTCCCTTTCCATTTTTGATGCTCAGATGGAAAAGTCACCCTTTGGCCTCATGCAATTTGCTTTATCATACTTTAAAAAACTAAGGTAATTGCAAAAGTGAATGTAATTTATTTTCCCAATGCACTAATGGGGATGTAATAAGTTAATGGCTTTTTCAAAAAACAAAATGTAGCTCGAATAGTTTGGGCTTTGCAGCCTGATTTAGAGTGGCTGTACATGAGAATGTACAGCACTTTCAAGAGCAGATCTAAACAGTTGCTCTCCCTGGAGCTCTGAATGCCACTTTTTTCTCTAGGGATCTGTGGGAAACAGAGGGGCTGAAGGAAAAAAGTCAATGCTTGATCCCATTGCAGAGTGCAGTCCTGCAGCAGCCAAAGAGCACAGAGATCTCTCCTGTGCAGAGGCTGTGAATGCTGTGCACAGCCAGTGGTAGATTGGAAAGGACTAATTCCTTACTTTTTGGTGAACAGAATTTAACCATTTTTAAAAAATTAACAGAGGTAAAAAAGATTTGTGTTCTGATTTCCCACTCCTCTCGCAAGGGGCAGGGGAGAGACAGGGAAACCTGATTTTTAAACAAGGTGTGTTATTGTCCATGTGGTTGTTGCCATTATCTGCACAAAATTTAGAATAAATTACATGTGGTTGGTGTTGTGGTCCTGTTAGATTGTGGTTGTGTTAGATCACGCCATGGTTATGACAGATTTTGCTGTTATGGTCATGCACAAAACAAAGAGCTGAGCCAGCTCCTGAGAAGGAGGAGGTGTGAGCCTGAGCCTGAGCCTGAGCTGCCGAGTGCTGGGGCTGGAAGTCATCCTGAAGCCAGGCAGGGAGCTGTGGGCAGTTATTTCATTACCTCCTGCTCCCCAAACATCCTCAACACTTGGGCTTTGCGAGTCTACCACAGCTTTTCACTCAGAAATGGAGAAAGTGATTTTTACGATATACACAACCCAGGGAAGTAATCAAGCCCCAGCCTTATTATAATCAATATGCTTGATTACCTTTCTTAAAAATCATCATAACCATGCACATATGCAAACTAAGCATTACTGACATTTTAGCAGAGTACTTATAAGTTCAGGGATTGTTATTAGAGCCTTTTTTCCTAACCATGTTTATGTTATCATGAATCAGTTGTTACCCTGTGCCCCACTAACTTTGAATCACTCAACTGTAAATATATGGGAATAATACTGCAATTGCAAGGTAAATCCACTGTGATTATCCTTCTTGATAATTAATTAAACTAAGAAAAATTATTAACATGGTTTCATATTTTATATATATAATTTTAGGAGTGGAATTCATTATCTTTATTTAAGCTGTGATAATTTTCACACAGTAGTTGACCTTCCAAGTACCTGATTTAGTTAAAACTATAACCATCAGAAAGCATATGTGGTATAATTAGAGCCATTTTAGAGTTAGTGCAAAGACAAGGTAATAAATTATCTTCCATGTCTACTTAGAACAGTATAAGAAATAACAGGAATAATTTTCAGCAAGTGAGATTTAGGTTAGGCTTTAAATAGATTATTTTTTTAATACTGAGCATGGTTAGCAGTATAAAAAAACCCACCAAAAACAGCCCAGCAAACTCTTTACTTTCCATTACTGGAGATGACAGGTGAGACAAACCTCTGTCCTTAGCTTAGCAGATGAGGGGCAGCACAGCCTCTCTTAAGGGGTTGCACCTTGAGCCTCTAGGAATCCCCCTCACCCCATGTTCAGTGCTTTTCTATTTTTGCTTTGAATTTTCAGTAGTTTTCGCCTTTCTTACAGTTGCTTTTAAAAGTTTTTTTTAGGAAGGTTCATTGTGTTTTTTCTTTCTGAAGATTTTTCTAAAGATGTGTTTATGACTAGCAACACATTCCTGAGAACAGGACAGGTGATATTTGGTTTTCATTTACGTGGATATACTGAGAATGGAAATTTTCAGTGGTGTTCCTGCTTAGTGAAAGGTGTTTCCTAGAAATGCTGTTTGAATGGGGAGTTTCATCTCATCTTTTAACCTTTTTATTTCAGTGATGGGCAAAAAAATATGGGCAAAATATAATTGACATTGTGTTTACTTAGAACAGTCCTACTCATTCAGTGTGAGAGCACTTAAAGAGCTAGTGTCTACAAACCAGAAGGAACAGGGAAGAAAAGAAAGATGAATTTCCATGTAGTTAAACTGTGATCCTTTGGCAGCTTTCTGGAGGATTTTCAGGTTTTGCATTATGTAAGTAATTCAGATAAAACCAGGACTTGTTAAGCTTTCTTTTGTGTGGTGCTGACAGTGCATCTATTTCCTGCACTTACCAACAGGTGCCAAAACTTATTGTAAAAAAAAGCTGCCTTCTCATAAGACAAAAAGTAAGAATAGGATTGTATTAATATGCAAATGCTTTTCATTTATTCATTATAGTCTGAGATCTGTGCCTCTAGAGATACTTTTGCATTTAGGCCAGAAGAAACTCAGATACTTAAAAGATATGCAAATCCTTTATGAAGTGGACTCAAAACATAAAATTACTTTGGAAACAGCTCACAGTCTATTGGAAGCCTGTAAGTATGGGATTATACTGCATTAAGTAAAGTAAACTTCAAAAAACCTTGTGTTCTTTTAAAATAAATTTATTTAAAAAAATATATAAACAAAGGTCTCAAAATACTTTAGCTATAAATAAACTATTTATGATCACTTCTGGTATACCAGGTCCTGGAAGATGGCTTTATGTGCACAGAAACATTCAAAGGTTGATAGTGACAGGTTTTCCTATTGCTGGCAAACTACAGGAGTAATAAGAAATACTGTGAGCTTTTGTAATTATGATTAGAGCATAACTGCATATTTTAAATAATAGTGATTTTAGTACAAGGTTTAAAAAAAAAAGCAAACTCTTTTGTAGAGTATTTTTCTTTAGCTGAAATTTTCCATAAGATGTTTTTAGTGCATATAGGACCCTCTGAAATTTGCAAGATGGCCTCTCATTTTTATGAATGAGGAAAGGCTGAGAAACAAATTTACTCCTTGATGTAGCTGATGGAAAAATAGATTGCTTAAAACATCTCACCTAACTTGGGCTGAATAAATCTCCTCTTTGAGGCCACACAGGGTCTGAGTGACAGATTTTCAGTGATAGGAAGCAGCATCTTGCTGCACAAGTTTTGGATTCAGTGCAGAGATGCACATGGAGATCTGCCCCGCTGCATTATTTGCCCTGTATTTTTTTGTTGTTGTTGTTGTTTTTGGCAAGGTTTTGCTGGGTTTCAGTGCTCCAATTCTTGTCTGAACTAATTGCACTTAAATTCCTTTTGATCTCAAAAGAGCCTCAGCTACAAAGAAAACAAAGTAATGTTGTTAGGGAACATCCATGTTCATAAGGAAATGGGTGCAATTACATTGCCTGAGTGATATGAAAGAAGACTTTTCAAAGTAATATAGATTGCATTAGGGGAAACAGATCCCAAGGCCCATCTCCCCTTATATTTTATTATGGTGGGGTTTTTTCAGTTCTGAGTGCACAAGAAAGAACATGAGAAGCCAGGAAAATAGCACCATTTTTTTGATCTTCCATACTGAGTGGAGCCACTCGGGAAGGCACTGGGGAATGTGAGCAGAGCAGCCAGGGCCACTTTGCTGGTGGAGTAGGTGCAGTCCTTGAGCAGAGTGAGACACCCTGGCACTCCCCTGCAAAACTTTCAGATCAACCCTGCACCTCTTTCTTGGTCATTTCATGTTGGGAAGTAAAAATAAATGAATGAAAATAAAGAAAAAAATGAGTGCTGCTGCTGCTGCTAAGACATCGTTCTGAAGCTTGTATTTGCACAGCTGGCAGAAAATATACTTGTGTTCAGCTCAGAGTGAGAGAAATGCTGTGGATGAACTGGTGCTCAAGGTCAGGCTGGATGGGGCTTTGAGCAATATGATCCAGTGCAAGATCTCTCTGCCCATGGCAGGGTCTTTGGAGCTGGATGACTTTTGCAGTTCCCTTCCAACCCAAACTGTTCTGTGATTTTGAGACTCAGTGAGTGGGGCTCAGAGGAAGAGCACATCTCTGTCCTGGAGTGTCCCAACATTTGTACTTCCCACACAGACATTGCCTTGCCAGTTTCTTGCAGACTTCTAACAATGCTCCCACCTTTGTCCCTTTCCTAAAGAAAGTTTATATCTGTTTGTCATCTTTCCCTTCCCTGCCATGCTTGGTTCCACCAGCACAGCTCTGTCTGTGGGTTCTTCGTCACTGAAGCCCTGCAAGAGCTATTCTTTCCCTAAATAAAACTACACTAAATCTGGCAAACTGCTGCAGAGTGTTTCTGTTTATGAGCTGACATTTGCTGTTCAGGAAATACTTCACTGTAAAATCTTCACCCAGCTGTAGATACCAAAGTCCTTTGTATTTTGTTTTCAAGCTCTGATCACCCTTCCAGGCCTTTGCCTGAGCAGGCTGGGGGAGGAAAAGAAAAAAAAATGACAAAGTTATCTTTGCTATTTATTTTTATGCTAGCAGAGAAAATCTAACAATGGCAGAGGAAACCCTGCTGACACCATTTTTACAGCTGTGTATCACTGAAGGGCAATGCATCCCTAAATACAGAAGTAAATAAAGAGGAAATATGAACCAATCAGTGTGGCTCCAGTTTAACATAACTTCTGCAGCATTAATGAAAATTATTTCTAGGGACGTTCATTTGTTATGAAAAGTCATCCCATACAAGTTTTGTCTTTTAAAAGACTAGTCCAAACAACAAAAAAGATTTGTCACAATTGTATTGGATGGGCTTTTAGTGTTTGCTGTCTTGCTTCAAATGCTGTATAGTGTGAAAAAGTAAAACTTTGACATCACCTGCAGTGAGTTGAGGTGAGCTGAGTAACTATAAAATCATGAAGATAATCTCATTTGACATGCAAATTGTGCAGCCTAACCAGGGAGAAAGCTAGTTCCTCATTTAATCTTGGAAAATGCAATTTGAGCTGCTGCAACTGGAGCTTTCCATGAGATAAATTTCTCAAAATGATTAATATCTCTGGCAGAAAATTATATCAGTAATATGTGTAGAGCACAAAGGAGGCTTGGAGTAATGTAATTCTGTTCCAAGTTTATTTTTTTTTCATAAAAGGAAAGGATAGATTATGCCATCTAGTTAAGCCTTTACATATTCTAAAAAGAAGCAGTATATTCAAATTTTAAACTCTACTTTAAATGGGATAAATCTGTCCCTGCAGGGTGTCAGGCCCTCAATGTAGTGGTTTAAATGAAAAAATTACATTTTGGAATGGGGTAAAATTTTAAAATCCCTGCAAAAAGAAGATTCTGAGTTCTTACAATTGTATTTTGCCCTGCAAAAATCTGTTGATACTTCTGAAAGCCTAGAGGAAAGTCGTTGATGGCTCCTTTTTAATTTTTTTTTTCAAAGAACAGACTTTACAAATCTTAAAATTTGAATGCTGATGTAAAATCTTAGAGGAAATTGTAGAAATTATGTTTTTGTAAATAACATGACTAGTTTAAAATTAGCCCCCCTGAAACTGTAGATCTGCTTCAGCACTTCTATAGAGTTTAGCATTTTTTAGAGGGTTTTTTAAAGAACAAAAGGGTTATTGCATTTGACATGTGAGGCTGAAGGCCAGGTGTCTGTGGGATACTCTCTGTTTTACCTGAGTTAATTAGCTATAGTACATATTTGTCACAGAGCAGATAGATTCTCTTTGCCAAATATTTAACACCATTAACAAATGATGAGATAATAGGGCTGTATCACTTTCTCCCAGGTTATTGGTTTCACTTAATAATTAATTATAGAAATGTAAATTCAAAAGAGGGTGTGAACTGCATAATCATGTTCTTCCACACATAAGAAACATAAAACTGAGTAAATCCTTCCCCAGAGTGATCCTGATTTATACTGGTGGGTGAGAAGGAGAGTCAGGCCTGACAGTGAATTGCTGACCTGCATTGCTTTCTCTTCTCTCACACAGACAGTGCTTCAAAGTGCTTACAATAAAAACCCAGTGCTCTGATCCACTGCCTCAAGCATCCTGGAGAAGCCTGGAATGATGTCTGCGCTGGTTGTGGTCCTTCTCTGCCACCAGCCTGGTCGATCTCCTATTTCTTATTTCCCTTCAAGAAACTATGAGAACCATTCTGCAGTTCCCAACAAAAATTTCTTTAGTAAGTAGCAACATTATAATGCCTTTAAACAGGACCTAATTGCTAAAAACTAGATCCAGAACAGATGGCAAGATCCCCATTCATTTGTTCCTTGCTAATAGGTTAAAGAATGGAGAAAAGACAGAGATGACTGCATCTCCATTTCTGCCCATCTGATCTCAACACGGTGATTTCTGCTTGCAGATATCTGCACAAGTCACAGCAGTTCCAATTTTAGACCAGCAGAGCCTAATGAACCGAGTGTGAGATTGGAAATCTGGTTGTTAAAGCTTATAAGTAATTGGCTGGATTTTTCTTCTGGAGAAATTTGTCTCATCTCTACCAAAGTTGTATGATCTTCAGCACATTAAATGAAGTTTAGAGCTGTAATTCCCCTATATCTTTAGTATAAAAACCCGTATGAAGCATCAAAACTTTGGACAAGAAAAATTTACAACTGAGAAAAAAAAGGCATGGAGTTAAAGAAACTGAGGGGCTGACAGAGTACTATGTTTGCACCTTCAGCTACAGATATCCAGGTAACAAACAGAAATAATCTCTGTCCGTGTGCAGGAAGGGTGCCTTCTTCTTCCCACCTGGCTCATGTGACCAGTCATTAATCAGAGTGTGTGAGCTTCATCTGTAAATTTTGCTCCCTTTTATGTTTGAATTTTCTGAAGAGCAGAATCTCGTGCAACCTCTCAGATTGAATTGCAGAGCATGTCAGAAGAGTCATGTTGACTGGAATGACCTCTGCTTTGAAAGGGAAGGAGGTAATTGGGTTTCCAAATTCAATGCTGCATCTGACATCAATCAGTTGTCAAATTTCATTAACTCTCACACTCTGGGTTCCAAGAAGATTGACTGTACATGCCTGTATGGCTGGGAAAGCACTGAAACTCTGACAAGCCTTGATAACCAGAGCTGCTCAAGAGAATGTCCTTAATAAATGTTCTCTCACTTCCCTGTGTGACCCAGAATTCTTCAAGTAAAGGCTATTATCCAAAGACAGAAATATGCATATATAAAAAATTGATATATATTTGGATATGGGCATTTATGAAGAGTTGTCACTCTCTAGATAGATTATATATATATATATATTATATATACACATGTAGGTACATAAACACACGTCTGCATATATATATTTTTAAAACATCCATTCCATTCTAATTCAACCCAAACTAATCCAAACATAAGAAAGTCTCCCTGAAAGGGAAGTGTTTTATAACTTGCCAGGGGAATGGACCCACAACACCCATTGCATGGTGGAGAAAGAAAAGTTCTGGTGTCCCTGCTTTAGAGTAGAGGAAGAGGCAGATGCAGGGATGTGATAAAAAACGTGCTAAAAATAATCTTGAGTTTAAAAGTGTGCTTTTCAGGTAGGCAAAGATTCACTAGGTCACAAGAAGATATCTTGAGTATTAAGATACCCCAAGATACTCAGGGCCAGGCATAAAAATAATTTGGGATTTAGGAAGGAGAACACTAATATGAATAGAACACTAATAACTTCACAATATGGATTGTTATTGAAAACTGTGTTTTTAACACTATAAGTGATCTGCTGTCATGGGGCTGAAGACATCCTTATTTTTTGAAAGACATTATCAGAAAAAAATTAATAAAGGATAAATGCTATCAAAGAAAAAAAATCAAAAGGATCTTTTCAGGTTCCTGCTGCCTCAGTGCTGCTCTCCAAACACAGATCTGTTTTTGGAAGAGTGCTGGGCTCCAGCAGGAGATAATCACAGCTTATGCTGGACATCTGTGGTTCTCAGAGCACTGCTAAAGCTCTGGGTGTGGAAATCAGGTGAGCAGAAAATAGGCTTTTAACTTCCTAAACTAAGAACCACCCAATTAGGGAACCTTAGCCCCTGTTCAGTATCCTTGCATACTTTGTTGAGAATCTAAAAAATTTTAGTATATATTTGTGGACTTGGTAGCCTACAAAAATTCATACTGAAGGACATGCAGTGACTCCCAGCTCTGTCTGATGTGCTGAATAAGACCACTAGATATTTTTTAAACATCTGACTTCCTCTATTTTTTGTTAATATTTTATTGGCATGTTCTTATCTCCACAGTTAATTTATTTTGCTGTTATACCACCCACAGTGGTCGCTCGTTCATTCTCTTTCATCTCCCTCTGCATCCCACAAGGATCTAGAGTCAAACTCCTGTCACAGTTCTACTTCACACAGGTAGCTGGTCAGAACAGCAGAGCTATAAGTTTTATCTGCTCCATTTGCACCACCAAAAATCTTGGAAACTCAGTAGCAAACGTTTGCTCAGTTGCGTCCATGCCAGCAGCCCAGAACTCACTTTAAATTACAGTTATTTGTTCTAATGTATGGCAACGAGGGCCTGTTTTTCCCTTCTGTCATCCATTCTTCACCAGAAGTTGTGATTCTATTTTTGATTCCCTGGTTGTTACTTCTGGAAATATTTTGAAAGTTTGTGTAGGCTAGGGTACATTTGAAACAATCAATCCAGTTAAACACGTGGCAAGTAGCACTTCTCCAGTAATTGCTGTACTGCATCACCTTTCCCCTTCAGCCTTTTCAATGCCAAGATCTTCTCACAAGGAAAAAAAAGCCATAACTTGAAATAAGAATGCTACTGATGCAGATATTCATTATAAATTCCGCACACATTGGTTGTTTGCAATGATTTTGTTTTGCCACTTGTTCCTCAGGCAGTAACAGTAAATTTGGGTGCTTGTGACATTCCTGCAATTCTAACTTTGAATGAGGCTCAGACCATATATTGCCTTATAAATACTGACTGTCTTTAAGTCCCATGCGTGCCTCTCATGTAGAAATGAAATAGACAGTACAGTCATTATTCAACTTAATTTGCAGTATTTATTGTCCTTGGTGGATACGAATGTATTTGTTACGTTCACAATAAATGACCTCTGGGTTTCAGAGATGCCTTATGTTAGCAGAAACTTGCAAGGAGTAAATAATACCCTTCCCTTTCTCTCTATGATCATTTCTACAGTGCCACTATTGTGTTCTGTACCTAAATTTAATTCATGCTAAGCTGAAGGACTCTTGCTCGTGCTGTAGTGTGAAACAAGGGTAACATTTGTGTAAATGCAGTGAGAAAAAAGGCAACTGTATGGCTTACCCTGGTGACATTCAGAGAAAAATGCCTATAAGGACCAGCTGTAAACATGGCATAATCCTGGGAAGTGTAAATGCTGGCTTGTCCTTGGGATGAGGAGTTCATTATCACTCACAGCCAGGTGGTTTGTCTGTGCTCAGGGAAAAATGAGCTGCATAAGCACGGCCGTAAGATCGGAGTGTCAACCTCTTATCATCAGCTGGAAACCACAGGAGAAGCTGAAGCAGCAGGGGAGTGGCAGCTTCCCACATGAAAAAACAGGCAGCTCTCCTGGTGTTTTCCTGTTCTTTGAAAGCTGTGTCATTTTAGTGGTCAGAGTTAAAATATTTTAATATTTTAAGATCAGACCGAAAATGTCAGATGATTAGATTATGTGTAAAACTGTATTCAACATTCATAATTCATAAATTAGTACATCTAGCACTAAGCTTCCCAATAAATGTCAAGAGAAAGAAAATGCTATTGTTTTATTTTAAAGCTGAAAAGGGAGTGATAAATTGACTTTCCTGAGGTCCCATGGGAAGGTTGTGCTAGACACGCATTTTCTCTGAACTATCCATGCCAACTTTCCTCACGTTTCTGTGGAGTAAGCCTAATTTTCATTCTTTTCTTTACCCTTTAAAACCCCTTCCTTCCAGTCAAAGGACACATATCAGAAAGAGATGATCAGAACAAAAATTTATGTTGGAATTATGGGGACAGACTCCAGTAGGTGCAGTCCCCTTTGAATATTTTGCACTTGCTAATAAATGGTAAAAGTTCTGTCAAACAGGGGTACTAATTATTTGATAGAAGAGGCTGATTTAAGAACTGACAGAGAAGTTGGATTTAAGATTTTGAGGTTATTTTAAATTAAATATTGATAACCTGGAAATTGATGGAAGAGGGGAAGAGAGTTTCTGTGTTAAACACAAAATAGGAAAAAAAGGTTTATTCTTGAAAGAAAATTCTTAGGATACACTTCATAACTCCTGATGTTTTTCAGCAGACAAGAAAATCTCAGTCTCACAGAAATTCCTGTTGCAGAAGGTAATTTTATTCAATTCATAAATCCTTATAACAAAGATTTTTGCTTTGCCAATTATCCAGATATTCATTTCACAGGAGATAATGAAGTATGTGGTAAATGTTTCAGCTGATCTTATTTTAACATTTCACCATTCGTGTGACAAAATGCCATACATAAAATCTTACATCAGGTTTTTTATGAGTGTAAAAAAAAATGATACCTCAAAACATTATGCATGCTCATGGATGAGAGTCTAAAATCAAAACCCATAAAATTTGTTATTGGAGGTCGTGTTTTTCATAAATGGCAGCTGTGCTCTCCTCCCATAATGTCACTGCCAAAGCAATGCGAGATAATAAACCCCATTTTTCTTTGGCTTATTTTCTTTATAAATGGTATAAAAAGAAGTCATACACTTATTACCTTATTGAAATGCTTTTTAAGATTTGATATTTGCAGAGAACTACAAAATGGCCTTCCTGTCTAAGACTCAGAGTGGCTGGCTGAAATCTACCCACAGGCTTGTCTGTCTTTGACTGTTAGACTGAATTATTTGCTTTTAATTCAAAATATGGATATTGTAATTATCTGAGGAAACTCTAAGGGGGTGTCATACATTGTTGCCTACATCTTGCTCCAAAGCAGTTATGAAGAATAATTTAAAAAGTAGAAAAAAACCTTATAATTCTAAAAAGCCCAACCCTACCAGTTAAGTTTCTACCAAAGAAAGCATTGTTTTATAAAAAAAAAAAAAAA
The DNA here is from genome assembly GCA_013401135.1 of Cettia cetti. Lineage (NCBI taxonomy): Eukaryota > Metazoa > Chordata > Aves > Passeriformes > Sylviidae > Cettia > Cettia cetti. The sequence goes on along the minus strand of VZUI01048212.1, from coordinate 12,313 downwards.
AAAAAAAAAAAAAAAAAAAAAAAATCAGTGTATAAAACAGATAGGAAAATGAGTGACAAGTGTCATAAAATCAGCTTGGAAATAGCTAAATAAATCTTCCTTCTCTGACTGTGAAATTGTCATTATGATCTTTGCAGAATATCTATAAAACTTTCTCCAGCTCTGGCTCACCTAACAGCATTTTGGAGCATATGTGGGGCTGTATTTTCTATTTCTATGCTATGACATAAAAATAGGAACTTTTCTTCAACTCTCACAGGTCCTAACTGGTTTTGTATGATGAAATTTTATTTGCTGGGAATATACTACAGAGATGGAGCTTCCACAGAATTCATAGCTCTTGAAATTTGTGTGTAGCTGCTCTAGAGAAATACTCAATTTCTGCTTCATCATGGCCAGGTGTGAGAGCTCAGTGAGCTCGTTGTGGAACTCCACAGAGCTCATTGTTGAGAGGATCAAGTCGAGAGCAAAAAATCCTTCTGTTATACAGTGTACAAGCATCATCTTACACTCCTCCCTGTGGTATTCTGGAGGGACTTCTTCCTGGTAGCTCTTTACTGTCTCACTGTTCTCCTTTCCAGCTTTTCTGACCTGATTTTCTCTCTTTTATGGTCTCATTCTTCTTATTCCTGGAGTCAAACGGGGCTGCAGAAAGGCTGAGAGCTGGATGGGAGCTGCATTAACAACTCTGACAGGGTTATTGCCTGGCTCTCTCTGCAAATATCTTTTTTGATCTTTACTAACAAACTCACTTAAACAGAGTTGAGTTTGCACTTTTAGTGAGCTGAAGCAGATGCAGATTGTCCTCAGAGAGTTGTCTAAGGGACACTTGAGGTGAGCACGTGCATAAGATCAAGGATTCATTTTGCTGCCTCAGAAATCCACCCAAAAACCATCTCAGGAATTTTACAGATTTAAGACAGCATCAAAAGGGTTCTACAGCTACCTGGAGAAACCTGACAAAGCTGCTTCACTCTAGAGGGATAAACAGAAATAAGCATCAATCACTCCCACCACTGCATTTTGTTATGAGTTATCTATGAATTTTCTCTTTTTTGGTTTTGCTGTGGGCAGGGACATGTTCCTCTAGACCAGTTTGCTCTAAGCCTCACCCAGCCTGGCCTTAAACACTTTCAGGGATGGGGCATCATTGTGTAAAAAGTGGTTTTAGAAGCCAAATTCCTTAATTTCAGAGGCCTGGTTTTGGTTGTGTTTCAAACTTACCCACTGCATTTCCTGAGGTGTAACAGCACCAGTTGTGCTTGGTGAATCACAGGAATTATATTTTGTACCAGCCACCAGGTCTGAGCCTCTAATTAGGCAGCTGGAATGTGGCTTCCCATGGCTTGTCCTGCTCAGCCAAACTGCTGGGCCAGTGTCTGCTTTTTAAGAAACTTAATTTCTTTCACCAAGCCTTTCAAATGTAAAATGAACTGGATTTATGAAGCTCCCATGACTTGCAGTTCTGGGTTGAATACCTTGTGTTACATGGTTATTTATTTAGCATTGGAACAGCCGTGGGCAGGACTGTAAGGCAGCACTCCTAGAGAGCCCTCATAAAGAAGAGATGTTCATCTCATCAGGCAATTGCTGAGGACAAAAGAAAAAACATATAAATTATATTTAATGGTGCCTGGAAATGTTGTGTGCTAACAAAAGCAGCACAATCCTCTCTCATGCCTCCCTCCCCTGCTCCCTCTGTGCCATCCTCAGCAGCAATCTCGGGGTGCTGCAGCCTTTGCAGCACGCTTGGGATGATGCAGGCAGGAACAGCCCTTGCATTTGCTTTTCTTTCAGGAACGAGCAGACTTTGTTTATCTGAGCTGCCCACTGGGACTATTTGCAGAATGCCTTAAAACTTTAAAGAGAGGCCTTCCCCACCTAAACCAACTGCAATAAAGCAACTGTTAAATTTAATTTCTGCCAAAAGAGAGAGTTACCTTTTACTTTACTGCACCAGTAAAATGGATGCTAAACAAATGTTGAAAGGTCTCAGATGGAATTGAGGGAAGGTTTTTTTAATCACTTAAAAAATTAAAGTACTCTGCATATGCAGATAAATGCATTGATTTTTTTTTTCTTTTCTACAGTGTTAGGTGTCACATTTCTAAGATCTTCAGCACTGCAGCTTTATAATGTTCTACAAGTATTTACATCTATAAGACAAGTACTGACTGAGGTTTTTAATGCAGGCTGAGGTACAAGATGCCACAGGAGGGACATTAACCCCCACTGCCATTAGACCGCTGCTGTCCCTCAGCTGGTGGGTGGCCAGGACTTCTCTCCAAAGGCTTTCACTGCTCCTGCACCAAGAGCAGATCCTCCTCAACAGGGATCTGGAAATTGTGCCACCAGTTGGCTCTGCCTGCTCAGACATTCTCACAGAATCCTGCTCCCATGGTGGGTGTGGGTGGTGTTTTCGGACCCCTTCCCTTAATGAGCAAGGCTGGGATTGCAACCCATGACTGGAGTTTGGTACAACTGAGCCTCTTGCTGCCATCTAAGGCAATCATCCATTTGCAACAGCCCAGACATTGCAGGGGGCTGGTGGGCTATGCAGGTGTAGCAGACAAAGTAGGAAAGGTGGAAATTATTTTGGAGGTGATTGATCTCAATAGTTGGTCAAGGCACGGCAGCAAAGACACAGTAAGAAGCAAAAAGATTTAAGACTTAGCATGAAGATGGCTGGCTTTATACCATTAAAATGCAATATTTAGTGATTCACTTTCAGGTCTGTACTGAATTAATATCCAAACTGATCTATATCTTTTTTTTGGCTGTCAACAACAGGAAAATCAGCAACAAATACAAGATCTGCATGTAGGAGAAGGTAAAATTGAGAAGGTAAAATTTAAAAGAGGACCTTGGTATATAAATTGAAGGCGGTTTTGACTGATGAGGGAAGAGTATAGGCAGGCACTGGCAGGAGAAAAAGAAAGATGCTGAAAGTATGATGGATTTGTTGAGGCAAACTACAATGAAAATAGTATAAAAAATTGGTTATGAAAAGAAACATTCACGAATGTTTTCATTATCTACTTTGGGTAACTTCTGCTGAGAGACAGAAGATACAAGGGGAAAAAATAACATTCCCAGGAAGATCTGAGAGGATGAAAAAGAATGAGTGTGTCCTTCAAGAATGTGGATCCTTAGCTGAGGACAGCAAACAGGAAGGCGTTTTCCTAAAATACCCTTTGTAAAAGTTGGTTGGATTCAGAACTATGTTAATTTCTTTTAATTTGAGTGCGAAGGAGGAGGAAAGTTAATAAGGTTTCAGCTTTCTCCACAAACTTAATAATCAAAGGTCATTAGACTATATATCTTACAGTAATTAATGTGAAATGAGAGCAATTAGTGATCCTTTATTAATGAGTCTGTTATATTAGATTAGTAAGTTTCTATTTTTGTCAGATGCTATTTAACATGCTTTCAGGCAGACTTTTTTTTTTTTTTTTAGACTTCAATCTTCACAAAATTCTGGTTGGGAAAGGTTTGGAAATAGGAATTACAGCTGACCAAGTTTTTCCTTTAAAGTGAAGTGTCCTGACTGCCATTGCTGTAGCAGATGTCTGCTGAATTATTTTGATCTTGAGGTTCTAGGGTTCAAGTTTCTAGGGTTCAAAGGCAATCAGGTACCCACATATCAACAAATCAATGTGTGTTTAAATTGTGCCTTTCATATTTTTTCTTTTCCAGCTAAACAAATGCTGGAAAAGAAAAGACATTTGAAATCCTCACTCAAGGGGAAGCTGAGTACTCTTTGGAAAGATTTACTATAATTTTTGCAAAGGACATTGAACTCCTCAAATGAAAAATAAAGTACAAGTGCAAATTAAAATTATCACAATTCCAAGCTATTTAGTATAAACACCCAGTTAAAAGAAATTACTCATTAACTGTTTTCATGTTTTTTGCTGAATCTGGCTATTCAGTTGCTTTTTCCATTATTAGCAGCAAAATTGGAGTAGAATCTCTAATGTGAGGTTTGACCCTTTCATCTCAGGTGATGCAAAAAGTCTTTTTTAAAAATCAGAAAAGCTATACTTGCCTATTCATTAGTGATAATGATTTACCAAACAAAGAGCTACTTTTTTCCATCATCACCTTGTCCTGTGCATAGTCCAGGCTGTGAAATTCTGCTGTTAGCTGTCTCTATCCCTGAGTGCAGGGCAGATGCTGACTCTGCAGAGAAAAGAATTTAAGGGAAACTCCAATTTCATTCAGATTTTACTGAAAATTAAGACACAGCCTCTGTGTGAGGATTGGTGAGTTTCCCACAGGGTTTTTAATCCTGATCACTTATGGCAAAAATCTGTGCATGAAAACTTTGCTTCCATCAATGCTGTGATATACCAAGAGTGTAACCAAGAGAATATTGACATGTTTAAGCTTCAGTATTCAATAAATGCAACAGTCATTTTGTTTTCCCTCAGTCAATTAAGCTTAAGTACTTACTTAATTGTTTTCTTAACTCAGGGACCAAATAGTCTCAGTTGTTAATGGCAAACTGAGCAATTGCACCCCGTGGTTCCAAAGTTGTGTGTTTATGAGCAAAAGATCAATGATCAGGAGAACACCATTGGGGAAAACCATCCCTTTTATGGATCCAAGATTAGTGTCAGCTGTTAAAATAGAGAAACTTGGACACAGCAGAGCATTAAGGACTTGGAGCTGCCAAGGCAAGGGAAGATGTCTGCTGTAATTCAGGGACACTGCTCCAGCCAAAGATATATGTACCAACAAATCCTCCAGGAAATGTTCCAGTGAAGTCTTTACTTATTCTGCAGTCAGATTCAGTCCAAAGAGGTGTGGAATGTCAGCAAGCAACTGGAGGAAGGGGAGGAGTAATGTTTTACAACGTGGGAAAAAAGGGAGCTCCAGGCTGAAAATACTGAGCCTAAAAAATGGTCCTTTGATGAAAATACTGCTTCTACAGCCTAGAAAAATCTGCAAATAAAAACAAGTCTGAGGCTGCAATCTTATGAGAAGTCAACAGCTGATTACCTGTTTCTAAAACTGTCTCATGCCCTTTATCAGTCTAAAGGTCAGAAGGCATTACAAACCCCTCAGAAACGTCTTTATAATTTCCCAGGTGTTCAAACACTTTCATTGAAAAGGTAATTTAATACTGAAATTGTGAAAAACTTTAAGGGCAGTTATTTAAGGTGTTCAGATACATTTCCTTTAATTTTCATTCCATCTCCTTCTATAAACTTTAAGATATAGTCACAATATAAGGGGAAAAATGTTGATAATATTCCAGAATTAATCTGAACTCTTTGTTCTGCAATTATCTACAATGCTAAAACTTCAAAGATGTTATTCTTTTTATTCCTAATACTACTCATTCTGATTTCTTGTATCAGATGAAAACTGCTATGAAGCTACTTGTTTTAAACTCGTGTATTTGTCTTCTACATGCAGTGTTTCATTTGGATTCTTCCTTTATTCATGTTGTGGTATTTGCTTACTTGTTTTCTGATTATTGTCAGTAATGATGTTTGTGGTAGCACAGCTTGCAGTGTGGGAGTGCTTCTTGCAGGGACAATAAATTTCAGCCCACAAAATTCTAGACAGTAGATTTTGCAATAGCAAACTTTATGACATGATGATGAGTTGTTTTATTGGGAAAAAATTATTTTGAGTCTCTTTCTTGCCCAATTCCCTAAGTAGCACAACAACCACAAAATATTTAGAGAACATCTCTGTCAGACTGAGAGGTTTTGCTGATGCTTAGGAAGAAAAGCAAACTGAAGTTGAACATTTGGGAAAACTCTGTACAAAACATTAGGTTATTTTGCTCCATTCTTCATTGGGTCAGCCAAGACAGTAAATAATACCTTCTTAATTTTCTTTATGGCTATATGATTATCACCAATTCTTATACAAGGAGGTAAAATAGAGGGAAAATAAAATAATCCCTTTGAACTCAGGGTACATCAACTGGCAGGGAATGAGAGCAATTTTATTTTTTATTTTTATTTTTTTAATAACAGGAAGTAATCACAGGTCCTAGAAAAGCCTGCTCTGTTTGGACTCCTGAGGTTCTGATGCTTGGCCTTGAATCATCCATAAGAATGACCTGTCTCCTCTGAGCTGATCCATCTTTTGTAGAGCCTGTTTCATTCAAAGCTGTTAAAATGTTGGATCCATAACAATTATTCATTTCATTTATTTGAATGAATCTCCTAGAAATCCAACCATGACATTTCCAAGGCACAACCCCCCCCCCCCCCCCCCCCCCCCCAGGTAATCATGGCCTAGACAGCCACCTCTCAACTCTGAGTTGCTTGGCATTATCATGTTGTCTGCATAAATTGTATAAACCTGTAATTATTGGGAAAAAAAAAAAAAAAGAAAAAAAAAAGAAAAATCAAGCCTATGAACATTTTAGTGTCTGCTCATGTCTACACCTTCACAGTGTAGAGTGTTCTTATGTCTACATGGATCTTCAAATAATATTTAATATTAATCATGCTTAGAATTGAAAATGTTATGTAAATCATTATTACATTGTTACTGAAATAAAAGTGGTGAAATGTTTCAATCTTATTCCTGAAACATTTTATTATAGATATCTATCATTTGACTCACCATACACAACAGAAAACACCTAAAACACCACAAAAAAAATCCAAAAAACAAACAAACAAACAAAAAAAAAAAACAAAAACAAACCCCTAACCAAACCAAACAACCAAAGAATCCTGACGCAAATTTTCCATTTGTTGCAGTAACAAATTCTTCTCTAAAGAGAACACTTACAGGTTTGTGCCAGGAGACAACTGAGGAATGTGTAATTCATAGGCAAAATATCTTTCTTTGCTTCAGTCACTTTTGAAAAATTAAACAAATAATTCTTGGCTTTTCCCAGCCACTAGTTTGTTTTGCATTTTCCTGGGATATTCCTCCAGCAGAGACATCCTTCTGAAAAACTGCATGGCCTTTAGGTGTTGAAAAAAATCCAGTGGTCTGAAAAGCAGGTGGATTGTAGCATGTCTCTCTCAGAATATCTCACAGTACTCCCTTGAGACACACAGGACTAACACTGACCCCTTAATTTCCTAAAGCCAGATATGATTCAGTCCTTTTTACACACAGCTCAAGAAATCTTATAGAAGTAGAGCTTGTTTACCTTTACTCAAATGGGAAGACAGTCACAGTCTTGCTGATTTGATTTTCAAGCAATTTTTTTACTCATTTTCAGACTAAATAGCATTAGAAAAATATTTATTTTTAATTTACCTCCATGATTTTTTTTTAGATTAATAGGGTTGGGCATTCCCCATACCCTAATGTTTTTGTTAGTTTTTTTTTCCTCTAGACAATAGTCACATCCTCTTCCCATCTGAATTTTCCTAGTCTAAAGAAGTGTAAGGAGGAATTCTGGTCTCCTGTTTTCAGATTCTTCATCCCTCAAATCACGCTAATATATTTTTCTGCAAAATTTCCTGTGAAAACTCACTTTTGGTGTCAGCCTGTGTTGCAGAGGAGGTGCCACCCATGTTTCTCTGTCCCTGCACCACCTGAAAGGTGACACTTTCATGGATGATGGGGATGAGGCTCACATCCCATGGCCTCCAGTACTGCAGACTTCCCTCAAGCTGCTGTTCCCAGCTCTTTATCCCCCTTTTTTTTTTTTCCAGCTGCTGGGATCTGTTTCAGAACAGAAATGTGCACAGTTGAGCAGCAGGTGCTTGGACTTGCACTGTCATTCCTAGGGCAGTGCCCTCAGGTGATTATTTTCAGTGTGGGCAATGCCTCCCCCCTTGGACCATCAGCAAATCTCAGACTCATTTTTGTGCTGATGAAGGAAGGGAAGGGGAAGGAAAGGCAAAGTATAACCAGGTCATCATGGAACCAGTCCTTGGCAAATTCACTTTCAACACTTCCTCCCACCTGATACTTTCCCTTAGACTTCTCATCTTTTATTATTCTTTGTGTTCCTTTTATTTTTAAACTAACTCCCATTTATAAATTGTTGAGTAGAATCACATCAAAAGTTTCATGAAATTCAAATGTGGGTGAGTTACTGCATTTCTGTCAGACAGGTGGGCTCATGAAGAAGATTTTCATTCACTGGCTGTATATCTCTTTCTGTACAGTCTGCTGCTCTTTCTTGTATTTGTCCTTTACAGTCATGCTTTTAATTACTCTTTCAGAGCAATGAATCAAAGTCAGACTAATAAACCGAGGTCAGAAGTGATTTCCTGAACCTCTTTCCTCACTCATTCCTCTTCCAAAAGGCAGGTGCTTTATTTGCTGGTTTTGGTTTTACAGTGCTGCTCTAATGGCTGTACATCTGGTACAGAGATGCAGCAGACCCAGGGCCCCCAGCCCTGCTGGAAGGCAGGAACAGGAATGTTATCCTCTCTCTGCAGCTGTTCCAGAATTCCTTCTCCTGCCTTTACTGACCAACTGCTTTGCCCTCTGCATGAGGAAAATCTCGAAGGTTTGAGGATGCAGTGTGTGCTCAGTGCAAACCTGAAGCAGTTCTGCACAAACCTGAAGGAAAATCCAGATTCAATAACATCACTCAGGAGTCTACAGGTTAAAATGGTGCTTTAGAGCTTTTCTGGGCAGGGGCCTAAGGAAGGCACGGGTTATCTTTGTGTGTCCCCACTGTCAGTGCCTCTGTCTCTTGACTCTTTAGGGTGCTGCCCTTGAGCACCCCATGATCTCAGAGGTTCCTTTTGCCCTCAGTTCTTCAGCTTCCTTAAGCAGCCCCAGCCCACGCACTCACAAACAGGCAGAGTCAGGTCTACAACATGAAAATTAATTTTTGTATGTTAAAATAAGAAAAACATTTCTACAGGACTATCCATTCCTATCCATTCATCTGAGGATTTACCTTTTCCTTTATGCATTCATTGTAAGAAGATGTTTCACTGTTTCCTTAGTGATTTATTTCCCTGAATCTTCTCTGATTAAATACTTGGAGATTTATTTCTTCAATGTTATATTCTGCATAGAATTTTAATTGTAGAACAGTGGGAAAAGAGCTGGAGCAGAATAAAAACATATTGGTGTAATTCAATTTTTATACCCATTCCAAGATGTTTTACCTTTGGGGGATAACTGTGTTTGGGGATGGTGAGGTGAATACATCTTATAAATTCTACTTGAATGATCAGTAATAAAAATAAACGATCTTATTAAAAAATTTACATTAAGCAGTGAAATGTTGAATGACTGTTTTAGCTTGACAATAGGTGCCATGAGGCATATATATAACACAGGAGTGACAAAAACTTATTTTAGTCAAAGAACATTCTCCATTATCTCTAGAAAATATGGTGCTTTTTGGCATACTTTTAGATTCATCTTTTTTTAATGGAGCTTTGAAATCACTACGTGCTACCAACAGAAGTTGTTTCTAAAGAGCTGTAAATACCTGAAGAATTTAGAGGGCATTGTCATCAAGATTGGCCCATCCTGAGGTATTTACACTACAAATTCTTTGATAAAGAAAGATAATTCTTAATACTCCAATCAAAAAATGGTGATGAAACCCTTTCATGCTGGGTGAGGTTCTTCTCTACTGGGCAGTGCATCACACAGGATAAACCACATTTTGGAATGCTGCACAGAGAGCTGAAAATCCTGTGGCTTCTTACCTTCCTTCCACCTGGCCACTTCAGCACACTTATTTTTTGCTGAGTGAAGCTCACCATAAATAATCCCTGGTATTTTTATTACTGAAGCATTTGGAGTCCTCAGGCATGCCCTCAGTCCCTGGGCTGCTTGCTGCTGTTCAGGGCAGAGGAGAGAGTGACACCACACCATAAAACAGTGCTGTATTATCAATCAGCTGGCCAGCTCTGCCACCACAGCAGCCCAAAGTTAACCCCTTGGGTTCTCAGCAAAGCAGAACCTGCTGGGCCAAGCTGTGATGCTGAAAACATCATCTGGATGCTCCACAGAGGATGCAGCAATGTCCTCATTGCAGGAGGCTGCAGATTTTCATACACTCACATTTTTTTAACAGGAGAAAATAACTGGGTTATGCACTTTTTTTTTTTTTTCCACTTTAAAAGATTCATCTCAGGATCTGGTTCTCTTTATATTTCAACATTTTCATCTGTTAAATGGCAGAGAAAAATTATTATTTATGTTAAGAGGCAGTGGTTGGTTCTGCTAAATAGTTTGAAAATGAGCAGTACTGTGGATTTGATTTTAAAGCTCTGGTGCCAAGAGGCTTTAATAGAACCAGTAGACAGTGAACACTAAACATGGAGATCTTTACTTGTTTGGTTTTTTTCCCCCTCTGTTTCTATCTGTAGAAGAAAAAACAAAATATTTCAAGGAGGTTTTCCCCATATCTTTTATCCATGTCGCAATTTTCAAATTCCTCATCTGAGTTAGACCTGCGGATCAAGATCTAGTCACCATCCCAAGCATTAGCACTTGTTCCTGCACTTCAATCTTGGGCTTTTGGCATTTTACCAGTGACTTCACAGGTCTCATGTTTCCATCCATAATTAATAAGCAAATATTTCATACAGTGTTGTCAGTGGGTAATAGTACAATATTGTATATCATGAATTTAAATCAAAAATAGACAAAGACTAATCCTTGCTAGTATCTTAGGAGGTTTTGCATATCTCACACAGGCTGAGAGATATCTGAACATTATTTTTAGTGAAAAGATGAAAGTGTTTCACAGCATGTCTATCTGTAGCTGAACATGAATGATTAATGTACTTTTGGTCCAGCTTCAGCTGGACTTTTTAGATAAGAGCCAAGAAATCATCTCTGATCTCATAAGTCTTATCTATCAATAGATCAAGAGACAGCTATACACACACACACACACGCACACATATATATATGTATATATATTTGCCTTTATCATATGTCATGTCCTGCATTATAAATCAAGGCTTAGGAAAAAAAGAATGTACAGAGATGCCAGATTTGTAATGTATGTCTTTCAATATTTATTAATTCTTATTTTCATTTTTGACTGAGAATCACTTGATATATACTATCATATCCCAAGCTTTCCACTTCATTGAAAATCTGTCAATGTTACCTGAGATATATTACAGAAAAAAATGTCAACTCCTCATTAATCTATGTAAAGTAGACTCTTAAGGATTAGCCAAAAAAAAAAAAAAAAAAAAAAAAAAAAATTTCCAGTTGACCAGAAATTTGAAATGTGGAAAAAAATGGGGACAAAAAGGGTGACTAATTTTTACTAAACAAGGACTTCTCCCAGTGTCTTAACTGAGCATCAAAGACCTCATGTTTCTGGAGAGAAGGAAGAGTAAAATCAAACAGCCAAAATTAAGATTGATATATTAAGGAATCTAAGTTTCTACATTAATCATCCTTTCTGGAAATTTGCATGGAACTCTGTTTCTCCACAGAGTACTGGCCAAGGATACCCAAATCTGTCTTCCCATGCTATAATTTCTGATAAATGAACCTCATTATCTCAATGAAATAATTCTGCTTCATTGCCAGGCACTGTAGTCTGCTTTTAATGCCTAGATTATGTTTCAGTCTAATACCTAGAAAAACCTGACCTGTTTTGAGAAGCTTTCAGGAGAATTTGAGGTCTTGTAACCAAGTCAAACTGCAAAGAATGTATTGGTGAGTGACACGTCTGAATACTGTTTATAGCTGCCCAAATTCTTGCACAGAATTTTACATCCTGCTTCACGTTGGTGTTGGAAAAACACTAAGTCAGAACTATTGTAAATATGTCATCTGAGTAGTTTATTATTGTTGGGGTGTGTATCTTTCTCTGGTCAGCCCGGTGTTCGGCTGGACCACCCAGCCAGCTCTGATACCCCTCAACAGATCCTGTGTGTGAGTTCTTGGCTCTGCAGCACCTTGACTTACACTGTCACAGCTGTGGCTTGAAAGAGGGGACTCTCAGAGACATCTGGAGAACAGAGGTTTTTTGGGGGGTCACAGGGGAACCCCTTTGCCTCCGGTGCCTCCAGAGAGACCCCGAACCTGGGCTGCAGGGGGGTTTTGTCCAGGAGAGTTCAAGGGGTGGATACAAGTTGTAAACCAATAAAACAAAGCAAAGTAACAAATGCCAACTGAATTACCTAAACACTGACAAATCCGAGATAAATTGGGGAGTGGTCTCAAGGGGATCTGCCAACTGCTGGCCAAATCTTCTCCGAAGGTTCTGGACCTTGGAGATAAGAATTCCGTGATGGACAGAGGGAGAAAGAATACATAAAAAAGATGGGCCAGGGGAAAAGGACCAATGGGAAGCAGTCTCTGGGCAGAGACCAAAGTTGTCATAGAAACCCTTATCAACTTATGATAGGAACAAATTCCAAGGTAGGAG